>CM077660.1:4778766-4781266 GCA_039707465.1 Rhabdophis nuchalis
GACACGGCTGGAATTAGCCCGCTGTGCCACGTTCGCGAGATAAACTTTGCCGAATATTGATTGTGCTTGAAGAAAATGGCAGCGCTTGGGCCTCGCCCTTTATCTGGATGGAGCAGGGGATGGGAGGAGGGGCCGAGCGGGGACTTCACTGGAGGAGCCTCCATAAGAATTATTTTTTATCTCTTCTTCCACAATGGAAGATAAGTCTCGGAAGGGAAATGGGTGTAGTGGGAGAAAAGAGGTGGGGGATTTATTTTAAGGGAGAGAAGGAGAGAAGAGAGAGAGAGATGAGGGGAGAGAGAGAGACAGACAGACAGACAGACAGACAGAGAGAGAGAGAGACCCAAGTAAAGCTTTCTAGGATTTTACAGATGTTTGGCTAAGAGAGAGAGAGAGAAAAGGAGAGAGAGAGAAAGAGAGAGAGGAGAGAGGGACAGAGAGACACACAGACAGACAGACTCAAGTAAAGCTTTCTAGCATTTTACAGATGTTTGGCTAAGAGAGAGAGAGAGAAGGAGAGAGAGAGAGAAAGAGAGAGAGGAGAGAGGGACAGAGAGAAGGAGAGAGTGAGGAGAGAAAGAGAGAGACACAGAGAGAGAGAGACAGAGAGAGAGGAAGGGGAGAGAAAGAGAAGGAGAAAGAGAGAGAGAGGAGAGAAAGAGAGAGACACACACACAGAGACCGAGACAGAGAGAAAGGAGGGGGAGAGAGAGAAAGAGAGAGAAAGAAAGGAGAGAGAGAGAAGGGAGAGGGGGGGAGAGGTGAGAAAGGCAGAGAGAGAGAGACACACACAGAGAGAGAAAGGTGGGGGAGAGAAAGAGAGGAGAGAGAGAGAAAGAAAAGGAGAGAGTGAGAGAGAGAGAGAGGAGAGAGAGAGGATAGAAAGAGAGAGACACACACAGAGAGACTGAGACAGAGAGAAAGGAGGGGGAGAGAGAGAAAGAGACAAAGAAAGAGAGGAGAGAGAGAGAAGGAGAGAGAGAGGGAGGGAGGGAGAGAGGTGAGAGACACAGACATAGACACACACACAGAGACAGACAGACAGAGACAGAAAAAGGAGGGGGAGAGAGAGAAAGAGAGAAGGAGAGAGAGAAAGAAAGGAGAGAGAGAGAAGGAGAGAGAGAGGTGAGGGAGACACACACTGAAAGAGAGAGAGAAACAGAGAGAGAGAAAGGTGGGGGAGAGAAAGAGAGAAGGAGAGAGAGAAAGAGAGGAGAGAGAGAGGAGAGAGAGAGGAGGAGAGATAGGTGAGAGAGAGAGAGGAGGAGGAGGAGGAGGAGAGAGAGAGAGAAAGAGAGAGAGAGTATGTGTTTTGTGGCTGTAAGTTGAAGACTCCCTGTCATTCGGAACCAGTCTGCTGTCAACAAAAGGATGCTGGGATTTGTAGTTGAATGACTCCTGGAGGAGCGCAGGCATCTCCTCTTCCACCCTTATTCAAGCCAGTTCTCCCTCCCAGTCTCCGTTTCTATCCTCCCTTCACCTGGAGTTTGGGCGTAAATAACACCCCAACAGAGGGATCAAGGTTACAGCCAGATGATGATGATGATGATGATGATGATGATGATGATGATGATGATGATGATGATGATAATAATAGTATTTGTAATATGCATTTTTAAATGTTCAGTTGGCTGAGTTTCATGTTTTATGAATAAAGTAAATAATAATAATAATAATAATAATAATAATAATAATAATAATAATAATAATAATAATAATGGATTTTTTGTTGTTTAATTCAGCAGGTTGAGAGGTAGGAGGTCTTCCATCCTAACTCGCATGGATTCCGCAAGGTCTCTCTCTCTCTCCCTCCCTCCCTCCCTCCCTCCCTCTCTCTCTCTCTCTCTCTCTCTCTCTCTCCAAACCTTCCTAGGCTATTTTCTCAGCCTTTTTTTTATCTCACTGTTAGTTTCCGTTGTTTATCTCCTTTGGAAAAAAAAAATATATATACATAAAACCAGAAGAACCGTAGCTGAGAAGTGACCTTACCTGCCCTGACTAAATTAATGTGGTATCTGTGCAGATAATTCCAAAAGGCAGGAGATGATAATAATAGGAAGACGGGAAGATTAAACAGGTGGGGGTGGGTGGGGGGAGGAGTTAAACATCAGATGCTATTTCTGCTTCCTTATCTAACCTTCCGCAGGTATCCTGGTTTAAAAGGACGAGGCCGCAAAGCAGGGCCCTTCATGGCCCCCGTAGAGGAGAAATAACTGACACCGAGAAGCCCTTTCATAGAATGGTAGGGCTGGAAGGGACCTTGGAGGTCTTCTAGTCCATCCCTGTTCAAGTAAAAAAGGATACCGAGACTCTGGAAAGAGTGCAGAGAAGAGCAACCAGGATGATGAGGGGACTGGAGGCTAAAACATATGAAGAACAGTTGCAGGAACTGGAGATGTCCGGTTTAATAAAAAGAAGGACCAGGGGAGACATGATAGCAGTCTTCCGATATCTCAGAGGGTGCCTCAAAGAAGAGGGAGTCAAGCTATTCTCCAAGGCA
>CM077660.1:4791266-4796266 GCA_039707465.1 Rhabdophis nuchalis
GGCAGGAGTGTTTAATGAGGGAAGGCGCTTGCAAAGTCCATTCATGGGATCAGAAAGCCAGGGGGGCAAAAAGGAGGAAAAAGAAGAAGAGTACGCTTGGATCCCTTGTCTGTTGCACCTGCAAGGGGAGGGAGGGAGGGAGGGAGGGAGGGAGGGGGGCGGAAGGACAATTGAAAGGGAAGGAAGGGAAGAAGGGAGGGGGGGAGGAAATAAGGAAGGAAGGTTGAAAGAGAAGGGAGGAAGGAAAGGAGGAAGGGAGGGAGCACAGTGAGAGGGAAGGGAGGGAGGGCAGTTGAAAGGGAAGGAAGGAAAGAAGGGAGGGAGGGAGGACAGTGAGAAGGAAGGGAGGGAGGGAGGGAGGGAGGGAGGGAGGAAATAAGGAAGAAAGGTTGAAAGAGAAGGGAGGAAGGAAAGGAGGAAGGGAGGGAGCACAGTGAGAAGGAAGGGAGGGAGGGAGGGAAGGAAGGAAAAGAAGGAAGGGGGGGAGGGAGGGAAGGAGGAAGGAGAGTGGAAGGGAAGGAAGAAGGGAGGGAGCACAGTGAGAGGGAAGGGAGGGAGGGCAGTTGAAAGGGAAGGAAGGAAAGAAGGGAGGGAGGGAGGACAGTGAGAAGGAAGGGAGGGAGGGAAGGAAGGAAGGAAAGAAGGGAGGGAGGGAGGGAGGAAGGAGAGTGGAAGGGAAGGAAGGAAAGAAGGGAGGGAGGGAAGGAGGTCAGAGAGGGAAGGAAGGAGATGGAGGGGAGAGAAAGTTTAGGAATAAGAAATAATTGAGAATCCCAGAGTCGTCGTCTTCTTCTTTCTTCTTCTTCTTCTTCTTCTTCTTCTTCTTCTTCTTCTTCTTCTTCTTCTTCTTCTTCTTCTTCTTCTTCTTCTTCTTCTTCTCCTCCTCCTCCTCCTCCTCCTCCTCCTCCTCCTCCTCCTCCTCCTCCTCCTCCTCCTCCTCCTCCCTCAAGAATTGGGAATCTCTCTTTTCCACAGATCTAAGCCACAAAGAGGAACTAACACCCACACCTACCCACACCCACACCCACAAACATACACACACCGGTTTCTCTCCTAAGCAGCAACACCTTCTGGAAACAAATTCTTCCTTTTGGAAAGCCACAAGGCAGAGCCCTCGGAGGGGCTGTCCGAGACCAGGGGGGTCGGTGAGAAATTCCCGCAAGAAGTGAAGTCTGGCACCTCTGGAGATGTGACCCCGCTCCCTTTGCAGCCTCCGAGGGAAAAGTCAGGGCCGCGACAACTCCCTGGCTAGGCTCTCCTCTGCTTCCCCACAGTGTCCTCGCCTCGGGCAAGAGGCTGGCTGCTGGGATGAGAAAAAGGATTCTTTTCATTTGGCAAGCTGAGAATCCTCAGATCTGATCCTTGCTGGGGACCTGCAAGAATCATGAACTAGCTGTAGTTTATGAAACACCAGCTAAAGCTGTGGTCTGCACCATGGAGGCCTTGAAATCATCTTTCCAATTTCCTTCCTTCCTTCCCCTCCTCCTTCCCTTCCTTTCACAGTTCTTCCCTCCCTCCCTCCCTTTCACGGTCCGTCCTTCCTTCCTTCCTTCTTCCTTCCTTCCTTCCTTCCTTCCTTCCTTCCTTCCTTCCATGGTCCTTCTTTCCTTTCCTCCCTCTCTCCTTTTCATAGTCCTTCCTTCCTTTCCTCCCTCCCTCCCACGGTCCTTCCTTCCTTCCTTCCTTCCTTCCTTCTATCCTCCCTTTCATGGTCCCTTCCTTCCTTCCCTCTCTTTTACAGTCCCTCCCTCCCTCCCTTTCATATCCTTCTTCTTCTTCCCTCCCTTTCATGGTCCTTCCTTCTTTCCTTTTCTCTCTCCGTCCCTTTCATGGCCCATCTTTCCTTCCTTCCTTTCTTCCTTCTATCCTCCCTTTCATGGTCCTTCCTTCCCTCCCTCCCTCCCTTTCATGGTCCTTCCTTCCTTCCTTCTTCCCCGCCTAGAGTGGCTGTAGAAGCACCACCAAGCGGTATATAAATCTAAGCTCTATTGCTATTGTCCGTGCACTCAAAACCACAGATTCATAAATGTTGTAGCCAGAAGCATA
Organism: Rhabdophis nuchalis; assembly: GCA_039707465.1. Lineage (NCBI taxonomy): Eukaryota > Metazoa > Chordata > Lepidosauria > Squamata > Natricidae > Rhabdophis > Rhabdophis nuchalis. Next base: position 4,793,313 of record CM077660.1, read on the forward strand.
AAAATAAATAAAATAAATAGAGGTGGATGCAATTGATGCATGAAATCAATCGAGGGAAATACAAGCTAGAATATTGTCCTACCGAAGTTGAAGTCTTGGGCTGTAACTGGACAGAAAAGTTCCATGCCTGTGTTTGGCTGACCTTTTTCCAGGGATGTCTCTAGCCCCCCGTTCCTGACTCTATCTATAAATTTTAATTTTCAGGGTTTTAAATGGGTTTTTAGCACGGGTTTTAATTTAATTTAATATGTTTTTAATAGTGTATATTGTCTTTTGTTATGGTTTTAATAATGCCTGTGCACCGCTCTGAGTCCTAACAAGGAGAAGGGCGGGGTATAAATTCGAAAAATAAAAAATAAATGTGACTCCTCCAGGAGCTGATCGTAACTGGGAAATACATTTTAAAAAATAGCGGATCGTAAACGGTCTGGATCTATTGGGACCCACGCGTAACTACCAGTAGCACGTGCTACGCGTAGCAAAGTTACAGAGGAGGCATATCCATTGCCCCAACGAAAGCCTGGGTGAGGGATATGGACTCCATCGGCCTTTTCTTCCATTCAGACCGTACGACTCTGGAGTGGGGAAATGTAGAGCGAGAAAGCACATCTGTGCTACTTATACTTTTATCTCCTTCTCAACACTCTGGAGTACCAAGCACTTAGCCAATCAGGTAGAGACCCAACCGATGCATTCAGAAAAGGACAGAAAGTAAGCTTGGTTAGTATCAACCTCGCTTGGGGTTAATACAATAGCAGAGTTGGAAGGGACCTTGGAGGTCATCTAGTCCAACTCCCTGCCTAGGCAGGAAGCCCTATACCATTTTAGACAAATGGCTATCCAACATCTTCTTGAAGACTTGCAATGTTTTGGGCATTCACAACTTCTGGAGGCAACTTCTGTTCCACTGATTAATTGTTCTCACTGTCAGGAAATTCCTCCTCAGTTCTAAGTTGCTTCTCTCCTTGATTAGTTTCCACTCATTGCTTCTTGTCCTGCCCTCAGGTTCCTTGGAGAATAGCTTGACTCCCTCTTCTTTGGGGCAACCCCTGAGATATTGGAAGACTGCTATTATGTCTCCCCTAGTCCCTTCTTTTCATTAAACTAGACCTACCCAGTTCCTGCAACCATTCTTCATATGTTTTAGTCTCCAGTCCCCTCATCATCTTTGTTGCTCTTCTCTGCACTCTTTCTAGAGTCTCCACATCTTTTCTACATCGTGGTGACCAAAACTGGATGGCGTATTCCAAGTGTGGCCTTACCAAGGCCTTATAAAGTGGTATCAACCCTTCACGTGATCTAGATTCTATCCCTCTGTTTATGCAGCCTAGAACTGTGTTGGCTTTTTTGGCAGCTGCTGCTCACGGCTGGCTCCTATTTAAATGGTTGCCCACTAGGACTCCAAGATCCCGTTCACAGTTACTGCTATCGAGCAAGGTACCACCTATACTGTATCTGTGCATTTCGTTTTTGTTGCCTAAATGTAGAACCTGACTCTTTTCGCCATTGAATTTCATTTTATTAGTTAGTGCCCAATGTTCAAGTTTGTCAAAGCAAGGTTGTTAAAGCAAGCAGGGAATTTGTTGAGGACTCAACGTATGGTGCCGATCCAGAAAACGAGTTAACTCAGCAAGCAGGTTGATTGTGCTCGGTGAATTGAATCTGATATAATATCATGCTGGCTGGGGAATTCTGGGAGATGAAGTCCACCCGAGGTGGAGGATCTCTTGTTTAGGCCGGGTGGGGGTGGGGGGGTGGGGGCTCTCTAAACTTGACAACTGGAAGACTTGTGGACTTCAACTCCCAGAATTCCCCAGCAGGCACGGGGCTGAGGAATTCTGGGAGTTGAAGTCTGCGCCTCTTACAGGTGCCAAGTTTGGAGGTAAACACGTCTCATTCCAGAGGGTGGTCCAGGCAAGGCAGCAGGACCCTGGACAGCTCCTGTTGGAGTTATATACAGTAGCTTCAAGAACTATGGAACTGATGAGGAAGATATTGAAGGGGTGGAGAATTGCATTTAAGGACCAAATATTCCTTCCTTCCTTCACGGTCCCATCCTTCCTTCTCTCCCCCCTCCTTCCCTTCCTTTCATGGTCCTCCCTTCCTCCCTCCCTCCCTCCCTTTCATGGTCCTTCTTTCCTTTCCTCCCTCTCTCTCTTTCATGGTCCTTCCTTCCTTCCTTTCATGGCCCTTCTTTCCTTTCCTCCCTCTCTCCCTTTCATGGTCCTTCCTTAGCAACCAAAATGTTGGCTCAGGAACTCTGGCATTTGAAGCACTCGAGTCTTAAAGCTGTCAAGTTACAAGACCCTCGCACCCCTCACCCTTTAGAAAAAAAACAACCCCAGGGATGATCAAACTTGACAGCTTGAAGACTCGTGGACTTCCACTCCCAGAATTCCTCCTCTCGCTCTTCCTCTTGATGATGGGCGGATGGGTGGTGGGAGGGAACTGGAACCGATTCTAAACAGCCCTGGAGATTGGTGGAACCTCTTTCCATAGAAGAGGTGGGAACTGGCAGGAACCCAGCCCTGGTTGGAGACAACCCAAAGAGATTTGAAAGACGGTGGGGGAAACCCACGGGTCACAGGTTCGGGGCAGTTGCGCGACGCCTGAAGGACACCTTTGAAAGAGAGTGGGGAACATGATTAATTCGCTGGGCCCAGATGCAATATTGATGATTTACACCCCGTTTTCCAGAAGGGCTGGGAGGGAAGTCATGCATGGAAGCCCTGTTCGCTTTGCATGTTCAGCTTCAAGGATCTCGGGGGTGGTTGGGTGGGGGTGGGGGGAAGGGGCAGCCCCCCCCTTCCTAGCGAGGGAGCCCAGAGCAAAAGGAGACTGAGCAGTAATTGAAACGGTACCCACCAGAATGTGGAATTGTTAAAACGATTTCTCAGGGCCATGATTCAGTGATGGGCTTGCCTACCCTACTTGTTCTTTCTTTCTTTCTTTCT
>CM077660.1:4798766-4970640 GCA_039707465.1 Rhabdophis nuchalis
CGAAGAGAATGGGGAAGAGATGTTTTTGAGTGAACAGATGGTGAAGGGTTTCCATCTAGCCACAAATGAAGACCCATGTAGAGGGAACCGTTGCAGGAATTGGCTATGGCCAGTCTAGAGAAAGGAAGGTCTAAGGGAGGCGGGGGGACGACATGGCAGCAGCCTTCCAGTATTTGAGGGGCTGCCACAAAGAAGAGGGGAAGGTCCCTTTCTATCTGCTGCTGTGTTGCTGTGGCCTAGAGGTGGAGCTCTCGCCTCCCAATCAGGAGTTTGTGAGTTCGATCCTAGGTAGAGGCAGACGTAGGGTCTCCTGCTTGGGCAGGGGGGTTGGACTAGATGACCTGCAAGGTCCCTTCCAACTCGGTTCATCTGTTAACCTCTAAGGTCTTGCCTCCCAATCAGGAGGTTGTGAGTTCGATCCTAGGTAGAGGCAGACGTAGGGTCTCCTGCTTGGGCAGGGGGTTGGACTAGATGACCTGCAAGGTGCCTTCTGACTCATCTGTTCATCTGTTAAATTTATTTTCCAAAGCACCAGGAGGCAAGATGAGAAACAATGAATGGAAACTGATCCAAGGAATGATTCGACTTACAGTAGAAATAGAGGAGAAATTTCTTGACAGTGAGAGCCATCAACCCATGGAACAGAAGTTGCCTTCGGAGGTTATGGGAGCTTCATCCCTGGAGGCTTTCAAGAAGAGACAGGACTGCTCTCTGTCAGAAATGGCATAGGATCTCCTGCCGAAGAAGTGGGTTGGACTAGATGACCTCCAAGGTCCCTTCCAACTCTGTTAATCTGAATCTATCTAAGATGATCAAAGATCTGGAGGTGAAAACATACGATGAACAGTTGCAGGAACCGGGCCTGGCTAATCTAGTGAAGAGAAGGACCAGGGGAGACAGGAGAGCAGCCTTCCAATATTTGAGCTGGTGCCACGGAGAGGAGGAAGGGGGTCAAGCTATTGTCCAAGGCACCTGAAGGCCAGACAAGGAATAATGGATGGAAACTGACCAAGAAGAGATTCAACCTGGAAAAAAGGAGGAATTTCCTGTGAGAACAAGCAACCCATGGAACAGAAGTTGCCTTCAGAAGTTGTGGGAGCTTCATCCCTGGAGGCTTTCAAGAAGAGATTGGACTGCAATCTGCCCGAAATGGTGTAGGGTCTTCTACTGCTTGGGTCTAGAGAAAGGAAGGACTAAGGGGGAGACATGGCAACAGCCTTTCAGTATTTGCCACAAAGAAGAGGGAGGTCCATTTATATCTGCTGCTGTGTTGCTGTGGCCTAGAGGTGGAGCTCTTGCCTACCAATCAGGAGGTTGTGAGTTCGATCCTAGGTAGAGGCAGATGTAGGGTGTCCTACTGCTTGGGTGAGGGGTTGGACTAGATGGCCTACAAGCTCCCTTCTAACTCCGTTAATCTGAATCTACCTGAGAGGATCGATGAATGAGCAGAATTCACAGTCAATTAATAAAAGGGTTTTTTGTCGGGACCAGGGGTTGGTTTCAGGTTCTCGGGGAAGCCTCGGTCAGAACATACTACGAGCAAAGGAATAAAAATCAAGCCTAAATTTCTCTTCCATCCCAAGGTTGGGGAAAATGGCCCCCTTTAATTCCCTTCAAACACCCCCCCCCAAAAGCCTTCGACGATTCTCGTTTGCCGATGGGCAGGCGGAGCGCGAGGAGGATGCTGCGAGGATGTCAGGAGTTGCCTTAAACTTTCCTGCCAGTCATTTTTAAGCTCAAAATCGCCCTCCGCGTGGGAGAGGGCGAAAGATCCTTTCCTCCCCCACCCCTTCACAGCAAACTGGCTCCTCCCCGCTGCGGGGCCTGCCTAACAGAAGGATTGTTATTTTGGCAGCTATTTTCAGTGGCGGTGTTTATACCCTGGTTCCAGAAAATAAATCCCAAGCCCACCGTAGAAACAAGAGGAGTGGGTCTACCTTAAACCCCCTCCTCCCCCCAAAGGCGCTTCTTCACCCTGGTGACTGTCCAGCTGCATTGTTTAATTAACAAGCAGTAACAGAAGAACCGAGTTTGGAAGGGACGTTGGAGAATAGAATAGAAATAGAATAGAAAATAGAATTGAACAGAACAGAATAGAACAGAATAAGAAGGAAGGAGAATAGGAAAAAATAGAATAGGATAGAATAGAATAGGATAGAATGGAATGGAAAGGAATGGAATGGAATAGAATTAGAGCAGAATAGAATATGAATGGAATGGAATGGAATGGAATGGAATGGAATAGAATAGAATAGGAGCAGAATAGGATATGAATGGAATAGAATAAAATAGAATAGAATAAGAGCAGAATAGAATAGAATGAATAGAATAGAACAGTAGAATAGAATAGAATTAGAGCAGAATTAGAGCAGAATAGAATAGAATGGAATGGAATAAACTGGAATAGTAGAAGTAGAATAGAAAATAAAATAGAATTGAATTCAACAGAATAGAATAGAATAAGAAGGAAGGAGAGTAGAATAGAAGAAAATAGAAGAAAATAGAAGAGAAGAGAAGAGTTGAAAGGGACCCTAGAGGTCTTCTAGTCCAACTTCCTGCTCATGGCGGGCAACTGTGTACCATTTCAGACAATGGGTTGTCCAACATCTTCTTAAAAACTTCCAGTGTTTTTAACCGCCCACCGGTTCCACAGTAATGGTGATTTATAAAGTGGGGAAGTCAATTAAATTTAAAAAAAAAGGAAAGTGCTTCAGTATTGGACAAAACCCCTACCGCCCACCAAGAAAGCTGGAATGCCCACTAGGAGACGGTAGGGACCAGGTTGATTACCAATGGACTAGATGATGAAAATACAATACAATACAATAGCAGAGTTGGAAGGGACCTTGGAGGTCTTCTAGTCCAACCCCCTGCCTAGGCAGGAAACCCTACACCGTTTCAGACAAATGGTTATCCAACATCTTCTTAAAGACTTCCAGTGTTGGGGCATTCACAACGTCTGGAGGCAAGCAGTTCCACGGGTCAATTGTTCTCCCTGTCAGGAAATGTCTCCTTAGTTCTAGGTTGCTTCTCTGCTTGATTAGTTTCCTTCTTGCTTCTTGTTCTGCCTTCAGGTGCTCTGAAGAATAGCTTGACTCCCTCTCCTTTGGGGCAGCCCCTGAGAGATTGGAAGACTGCTATCCTGTCTCCCCTGGTCCTTCTTTTCATTAAATCATATATTACCCAAATGCCCTTGAACACAACAAAGAGCAACCAGGATGATGAGGGGACTGGAGGCTAAAACATAGGATGGACAATTGCAGGAACTGGGCATGGCTGGTCTAGGGAAGAGAAGGACCAGGGGAGACAGGAGAGCACCCTTCCAATATTTGAGGGGCTGCCCCAGAGAGGAGGAAGGGGGTCAAAGGCTAGAAAACGGAATGATAGATGGAAACTGACCAAGGAGAGATTCAACCTACAGTAGAAATAAGGAGAAATTTGTTGACAGTGGGGGAAAAATTAACCGAAGTTGCCTTCAGAAGGTGTGGGAGCTTCATCCCTGGAAGTTTTGAAGAAGAGACTGGACTGCCCTCTGTCACAAATGGCGTAGGGTCTCCTGTAAGAAGTGGGTTGGACTAGATGACCTCCAAGGTCCCTTCCAACTCTGTTAATCTGAATCTATCTAAGATGATCAAAGGCTTTGAGACTAAAACATACGATGAACGGTTGCAGGAACTGGGCCTGGCTAGTCTAGTGAAGAGAAGGACCAGGGGAGACAGGAGAGCATCTTCCAATATTTGAGGGGCTGCCCCAGAGAGGAGGAAGGGGGTCAAGCTATTTTCCAAAGCACCTGAAGGCCAGACAAGGAATAACGGAATGAAACTGATCAAGGAGAGATTCAACCTGGCAATAAGGAGAACTTTTCTGACAAGGAAGGAATGGAGATTTTGCAGTATCCTTCCCCTGCCACGCTCACCAAGCCACGCCCACAGAATCTATAATAAACATTTTTGAATCCCACCACTGATCCACTCACCTGCTGCCTGGCACCTCCCTCTCCTTGTGGTGACCCCACCACATCACCAGCCCTCCCATTAAAGTGAGTCAACCGCGGGTCAGAGATGACAGTTGCTCTTTGAAAATTATGATTTAAATCGAAGTGATTTAAATCAAGCCTTTTTTGTAGTGATTTAAATAGTGATTTGAACCGTGGTTTGAATCGTGGTTTGAATCGTGCTTTGTATCGTGATTTAAATCATGATTTGAATCGTGATTTGTACCCTGATTTAAATCATGATTTGTACCGTGGTTTAAATCGTGATTTGAATAGTAATTTGCATCATGATTTAAATCGTGATTTGTACCATGATATAAATCATGATCTGTACCATGATTTAACTTGTGATTTGAATTGTGATTTGCACTGTGATTTAAATCATGATTTGCACTGTTGTTTAAATCATGATTTGAATCGTGATTTGGATCGTGATTTGGATCGTGATTTAAAGCGACTTGATTTAAATCAAAGCCCACCCTGCATTGGGGTGACCTTGGCGCAGCTGCAGTCTTTTCAGAGACTGGGGGAGCAGATGTGGTCCCCGGCCCAGAGAAGAGCCACGCGTTTGCCAGTCAACGTTTGTGGCGCGGAAGCTTCCGGAACAATTGCAAGCAATTTTTTTTGCGGCCTCCCCTCCCCCTGTGCTTAGGCCAGGCGATGATGATTTAAGCCCAGCGGGGGGTTTTCTCACACACGGTGCGGTATCATCAAACAAAGGCCAATTTCGGCTGCAGCCTAAGTGTGGCGTGCCGTTTTTAACTCTTGCCCTCTAATTGGCAGACGGTGGGGGGTGGTTCCATGTCGTTAGCCAGCCAATGAAACAAGGGGGTCTTACGGATGGCGATGAAACATGCGGGCCTATTAGCTGTATGGAAGAGCAATCATTTGCCGGCTCAGATTGGAAAGTGGTCCAAGCGGAGGCCCACAAAGAGGCCCGGTCGGGTTTGTGACATGCCTACATTTCAGGGACTTGAGGGCCGACTGGCACCTCCCTCTCTTGCCCCTTTGGCAACGTTGCGAGGTTGTGGGGTGGGCATCAGAGGGTGTGGGTGGGTGGAAGGGATTCCTATGTGAAGCTTTTGAGGCTCGGGCACAGATGGGAAGAACGAGAAGAAACCACAGCGTGGCGGGGGGAGAGAGAGAAAATCAGATCTGTAGCGATTTAATGGAGGAAAAATGGTGGCTCACCCCCCCACCCCACTTCCACTCGCCCTGGATTAATGTCCAGTCTCACACAAAGGGTTACTTTTCAAGTTACACAACCCCCCTGCAGATGGGTACAGCTTAAAGCCTCCTGTCTTAGACAAGGTCCCTTTAGCTTCCTCCAAAGTATGGCAGGAGAGGAAAAGAAAGGAGATGGAATGGAATAGAGTAGAGTAGAGCAGAGTATATAGAGTAGAGTAGAATAGAATAGAAAGAATAGAGTCAAAGAGAAGAGAAAGAAGAGAATAGAATAGAATAGGAATGGGGAATAGGAGAGAAGAGAAAGTATAGCGTAGCATAGAGTATATAGTAGAGTAGAATAGAATAGAATGTGAGAGGAGAGGAGGGGTGAAGATAAGAGAAAAAAGAGAAAAGAAGAGAAAGACAAGAAGAGAAAGAATAGCATAGTGTATATAGAGTAGAGTAGAATAGAAAGAATAGAATAGGAGAGAAGAGAAGAGAAAGAAGAGAAGAAGAGAGAGAAAAGAAGAGAATAGCATAGTGTATATAGAATAGAATCGCATAGCATAGCATAGAATAGAATAGAATAGAATAGGAGAGAAATATTAGAATAGGAGAGAAGAGAAAGAAGAGAAGAGAAGAGAAGAGAAGAGAAGAGAAGAGAAGAGAAAGAAGAGAAGGGAAAGAATACCATAGAGTAGAGTAGAGTAGAGTAGAGTAGAGTGGAGTGGAGTGGAGTGGAGTGGAGTGGAGTGGAGTGGAGTGGAGTAGAGTGGAATGGAATGGAATGGAATGGAATAGAATAGAAATATTAGAATAGGAGAGAAGAGAAAGAAGAGAAGAGAAAGAAGAAAAGAGAAAGAATACCCTTAGAGTGGAGTGGAATGGAATGGAATAGAATAGAATAGGAGAGAAGAGAAGAGAAGAGAAGAGAAAGAAGAGAAGGAGAGAGAGAAAAGAAGAAAATAACATAGTGTATATAGAGTAGAATAGAATCGCATAACATAGCATAGCATAGAATAGAATAGAAGAGAAATATTAGAAAGGAGAGAAGAGAAAGAAGAGAAGAGAAAGAAGAGAAGAGAAAGAATACCCTTAGAGTGGAGTGGAGTGGAATGGAATGGAATAGAATAGAATATGGAATGGAATAGAGAAGAGAATTAGAATTACAATATAATAGAAGAGAATTAGAATTGAATAGAGAATAAAATAGAATAGAGAACAGAATAGAATAGCTTGAAGCTTTGGAGAATAGGTTGACCCCCTCCTCTTTCTGGCAACTCCGGTTGTTAAATGATTTGAATCCCACCACTGCCCCTTCTCCTCCTTTTCCTTCAACCAGAATCCTGCCCCCCACCCACAATTCCAGCCACCCTCAGTCTTCTCCACGAAGCTCACCCGGGGATGAGCCTCTTCCTGTCCCGTAATTACACAACTGTTCCTGCCACGCAGCATTAAGTAGGGATTGCAAGCCAGCAAATGCTTCCCCTTCTCCCCCCCTCCCTCCCTCTCTCTCTCTCTCTCCATGTGAGTGTGCCCTCCGCGCATGTGTGCGACTGCCTTTCCCTCTGAGAACGCCTTCTGTCACTGTGTAAACAAACACACAGCACCCATCTAGCTCTGCTATACAGCGATGCCTTCAAGGTAAACAAACAGCAGACCCTCCTGCTGGATCCTGATGGCACCGGCTGGCACCGAACATTCGCCCGCCTCGTGCCTGCCTCTTCGCCGGCGCAGACGTTATGGCCCAGCTCAAGGCTATTCTCCATCTCTTCGGCCCGGTTTATTCCTGAATCCAGAAATACGATATACAATACAATAGCAGAGTTGGAAGGGACCTTGTAGGTCTTCTAGTCCAACCCCCTGCGTCGGCAGGAACCATATACCATTTCAGACAAATGGCTATCCAACATCTTTTTAAAATCATCCATCCTGCCTTTTCTTCCGTCAACTCAAAGTCCAGGGAAGGCCTCCAGATCTCTTTTCTTTGGTGCTGTTTTAAAAAAATTAAAGCTTTTCTTCTTGTGGTTGTCCTTTTGTCCTGAACCGAAACAGATTAGCTTGACCGTTTCTGCGCGTCGAGTTAACAAAACTAGGAAGTCTCTGTTTTGTGACATTGATAAAACCAGGCTAAGAGAAAAGAGATTTATTCTGCAGGGTATTTAAAAAAAAATGGTTATCTTTAATACAGGTAGTCCTTGACATCCGACCATAATTGAGATCCAAATTTAAGTGAGAAATAAGTGAGTTTTCCCCATTTGGGAGGGAGGGAGGGAGGAAGGAAGGAAGGGGGAAGGGAAGAAAAAAGGGGTGGGAGAGAGGGAAGGGAGGAAGAAGAAAGGAAAGGAAGAAGCAAAGGGAGGGAGTAAGGAAGGAAGGAAAGAGGAAGGGAGGGAGGGGCGGAAGGAAGGAAGAGGAAGGAAGGGGGAGGAAGGGAGAAGGAAGGAAGGAAAGGAAGGAAGGAGAAGGAGGAAGGGAGAAGGAAGGGTTAGGAGAAAGGGAAGGGAGGAAGAAGGAAGGAAAGGAAGAAAGAAGAGAAGGGGAAGGAACGGAAGAAGCAAAGGGAGGGAGTAAGGAAGGAAGGAAAGAGGGAAGGAGGGAGGAAGGAAGGAAGGAAAGAGGGAAGGAAAGAGGAAGGGAGGGAGGGGCGGAAGGAAGGAAGAGGAAGGAAGGGGGAGGAAGGGAGAAGGAAGGAAGGAAAGGACGAAAGGAGAAGGAGGAAGGGAGAAGGAAGGGTTAGGAGAAAGGGAAGGGAGGAAGAAGGAAGGAAAGGAAGATAGAAGAGAAGGGGGAAGGAAAGGAAGAAGCAAAGGGAGGGAGGAAGGGAGGAAGAAAAGAAGAGGAAGGGAGGGAGGAAAGAAGGGAGAGGAGGAAGGAAGGAAGGAAGGAAGAGGAAGGAAGGAAGGGGGAGGGAGGGAGGGAGGAAGAATGCTGTTAAATTTCAAAAGGAAATTCCGAAAAGCAAAGAAAAAACGGTTAAAAAAGGCGAGGAAATAGCAAAAATGGGGCAGGCAAACAGAAAGGGATGGAAATTATAGCAAAAGGAGAAATTCTGGCTTTTTTCAAATGCTGATAAAAAACCAAAGTCAACAACCTTTTGAACTAGAATAAACCACACAAGCAACAGTATTTCAGTCATAAATAAGTCTAATCATCAAGCCCCAAGGTTGGAATTTCCTCTTTTCTTTCAGTTTCCAGCAAAAAAAGAAAGAAGAAGAGTCAAAAGTGCTTCCAAGTGGAAGAGAAGATAGATAAAAGTCTTTTCTTTTCTCCATCTTTTCTCCATCAACTCCCATTAATTTCCCCCTCCATTCTTCCATTGTGGGTCTATAGGGGTCCTTGTGGCTCTGGTCCTATAGAAAAGCAAAGTTCTGTGGGTCTCCCCCCCCTTGCCCCCCCCCCAATCTCTTTGTCCATCCAACCTACAGGAAAAAACATCTGATTTTAATGGTAGCTTTTTCTCTTTTCTTCAACTTCTAAATAAAAAAAAGGTTGAACTTGGAAGGTATTGCGCAACAAATCACCCAGAGGCTGGGAGTTCTAGTCCTGCCTTAAGGATGAAGGCTGGTTGGATGACTTTGGGGATGGAAGAAAAAAGAAAGAAAGAAAGAAAGAAAAAAGAAAGAAAGAAAGAAAGAAAGAAGAAAGAAAGAAAAAAGAAAGAAAGAAACAAAGAAAGAAAGAAAAAAAGAAAGAAAAAAGAAAGAAAAAAGAAAGAAAAAAGAAAGAAAGAAAAAGGAAAGAAAGAAGAAAGAAAGAAAGAAAGAAAGAAAGAGAAAGAAAGAAAGAAGAAAGAAGACAGAAGAAAGAAAGAAAGAAAGAAAGAAAGAAAGAAAGAAAAAAGAAGGAAAGAAGGAAGGAAGGAAGGAAGAAAGAAAAAGAAAGAAAGGAAGGAAGGAAGGAAGGAAGGAAGAAAGAAAGAAAGAAAGAAAGAAAGAAAGAAAGAAAGAAAGAAAGAAAGAAAGAAAGAAAGAAAGAATCCCAGCCATGCCAGGGGCGGCCTTGCCAATTGGCACTTGACGAGGTGGAAGAGTCAGAGAACCGGGCCTCCGCCTGTCAGTCCGACATGCATAATTTCCACTGTCCTGAGTGACAGCTCAGTTCCTCCCCAATTTATCCCCCTCCATACACACACACACACACACACACACACACACACACACACACACACACACACACAAACACACACAGCAAATCCAAAGACAGGCCAGCCAAAAAGACGAACCCCCCCCCATATCTTGGCTCTTCCCTCGCTTGTCTGAACATTCCTCGGAATTGGCTGCCTTCCCTTGTTTGTTACTTACAGGCCGAGAAATTCCCGCTCGGCTCCTCTTTACGAAAGGCGCTCGGCCTGCCTTCCTGCTGGCAGGAGGACAGGCACGTCCGTCCATCACAACTCACCACTGCAACACAACTGATGGCGGGGTGCGACTGAGCACTTCTTGCTGGTTGCCAAACCACGCAAGGGACGATCGCGATGCGAAGGGCAATGCCACGCGACCATCGGGAAAATGCTTTAATTCCGTGCCAAGGCAGGTAGGAATAGGGTGTTGGTGTTGGTTGCGAAGTTGTGTCCGACTCATCGCAGCCCCATGGACGATGTTCCTACAGGCCTTCCCATCCTCCACCATCCTCTGGAGTCCATTGAAGCTCACGCCGGCTGCTTCGGTGACTCCATCCAGCCACCTCCTTCTCTGCCGTCCCCTTCTTCTTCTTTTGCCCTCCATCGTTCCCAGCATGAGGCTCTTCTCCAGGGAGTCCTTCCTTCTCCTTAGGTGGCCAAAGTACTTGAGTCTCCTCTTCAGGATCTGGCCTTCTAAAGAGCAGTCAGGGTTGAACTCCTCTAGGACGGAACGGTTGGATCATTTTGCAGTCCAAGGGACTCAATGCAGGAGTCTTCTCCAGCAGCACCAGAGTTCAAAGGCCTCCATTCTTTGGCGCTCAGCCTTCCTTATGGTCCAACTTTCACAGCCACCCATTGCAACTGTGGGGAAACCATCGCCTTGACTAGACACATTTTTGCTGGCAGGGTGAATGGAAGAGGCTGCCCACTCAAAAGAGAAGAAGGCGCCATCAGTGAAGAAGGACACAGACGTTCACCTGGCGTTCAAAGGATTATATGGAGTTGGGTGATACGTAGCCATAATAACATTCTTCTTAGAAAGTCAAGGTCATCTTTGTCTCTGCACCTGGCCAGAACTGGATGGGTGGAAGCTGCCAGCGTGGCACTGGACGATTGGGCCATGTGATGGACATGTGGGTGTGTGGGGCGGGGGGCAAGATCTTGAACTTTCAACAGGGTGGGGAAAACCGGGAAGCTTTCAGATTCGGATTTTCCCAGATGTGCCAACCTGGCTCTCTGAATAAATTGGAACTTTGAGGAATCCTTTGCCTCGGACTCTGATTTAATTTTGGATCCCTGCCATTAGGGCCTCCTCCTCAATCACAGGGTTGGACTAGAAGACCTCCAAAGGTCCCTTCCAACTCTGTTGATTCCATATTCCTTTTTGATTCCGTAAAGCCTTTGGAAGTTGCTCCCTATTTATATTTTCCCCCGTACCGCAAGAAGGCACGCCAACCCCAATTCTTCGAACCTCCGTTCTTTCCGCCAGAAGCTTAAGACACACTTTTTTCAACTGGCCGGCCTGGCCTAACTCTACCTAGCCTTTAGCCTAACAACAAATTGTTTTAATTGGGTTTTTAAGGGGAATAGTTTTAATTTATTGCAAATTTTTAGCACGGGGCTAATAATTTAATTTACAATACAATAAAATACAATACAATACAATACAATACAATAGCAGAGTTGGAAGGGACCTTGTAGGTCTTCTAGTCCAACCCCCTGCGTGGGCAGGAACCTTCTACCATTTCAGACAAATGGCTACCTAACAACTTTTTAAAGACTTCCAGGGTTGGGGCATTCACAACTTCTGGAGGCAAGCTGTTCCAGAGGTTAATTGTTCTCACTGTCAGGAAATTTCTCCTTAGTTCTAAGTTGCTTCTCTCCTTGATTAGTTTCCACCCATTGCTTCTTGTCCTGCCCCCAGGTGCCTTGGAGAATAGTTTGACTCCCTCTTCTTTGTGGCACCCTCTGAGATATCGGAACACTGCTATCATGTCTCCCCTGGTCCTTCTCTTCATCAAACTAGACATACCCAGCTCCTGCAGCCGTTCTTCGTATGTTTTAGTCTCCAGTTCCCTAATCATCTTGGTTGCTCTTCTCTGCACTCTTTCCAGAGTCTCCACGTCTTTTCTACATCGTGGCGACCAAATTTGATTTTAAATTTTGTATAGTGTTATGTTTATTTATGCTTTTTAATTTCCTGTGCACCGCCCCGAGTCCCTTTCGGGAAAGGGAGCGCTATATAAGTTTAAATTGCGCGAGCTGCATTGGCTGCCTGTCGTCTTTTGGGTGCACTTCAAGGTGTTGGTTATCATCTTCAAAGCGCTCCATGGCACGGGACCTAGCTATCTGCGGGATCGGATCCTGCCCCATATATCCCTGCGGCCGATTCGCTCCCACAGAGAGGGACTTCTCCGGGTGCCGTCCACTAGGCTATGCCAGCGGGCGACGCCCAGGAGAAGGGCCTTCTCTGTGGCGGGCCCGACCCTCTGGAACGAACTTCCCCCCGAAATTGGAACAACTACGGACCTCCGCTCCTTCCGTCAAAAACTAAAAACACACTTCTTCTGCTTGGCCGGCCTAGGTTAGTCTTCCGTTTTTTAATTGGGTTTTTAGCGGGGCTTAGTTTTAGTATAGTGGGTTTTAGCGCAGGGATAATTTGTTTAATTTTCTATTTTAGCTATTTATGTATTTTTATATCTGTATTTTTTAACTTCCCTGTGCACCGCTCCGAGTCCCTTTGGGGAGAGGAGGCGGTCTATAAATAAAACTTATTATTATTATTATTATTATTATTATTATTATTATTATTATTATTATTATTATTATTATTATTATTATTATTATTATTAAATAAACTAAACTAAACTCATTGGAGAACCTGCCCTTCTTCCGGGAAATCTTACTGCCCTTCCTTTTGCTTTCCCTCCCTCCAAGCTTCGCCGTGGCCGAGTTTTGATTAAACGGCCACCATTTGTCCCTTGGAATAGATGGGTTTTTTCCCCCTCCGTAAGTGATGGTTGGTCCCAATTAATGCCAGCTGAGTGAGCAGGAGCCTCTCTCCCCCATAACGGAGCCTCATAATGAGGGAACGCGGCACTGAAGGGCTGGGGAGCGTTTGAGAGGCACCAAGTACCTGGCGAGCGGAGAAATTCATAGCTCCGCCGATACGCCGTGATAAATAATTATGAGTTATTAATTTTAAATTACATCTTTAATGCGTTGCATTATTTTAATCTCCGCCACGCCATTAATGTGAGGATGGGTGGGGGGGTGATTCATAGAAAGGAGAGGGGAAAGGTGTCAATTAATGGGGCTGGCAGGTAGTTTTAGATGGAAGGGGGGAGGGAGGGAGAGCCAAGGTGGAGGTGTGAAACGGAAGGATCAAGGGGGAAAGGAGGGGAGGGGAGGGAGGGGGCAGCCCCCTTGACTGTGGGTTAATAAAGTTGGCAACCAGAAGGGGTTTTAAAGAGCCGTGCAGGGCTCTAAGTGGGGCAAGGGGTCTTTGGGGAAGGCTCCAAGGCCCCTTGAAGGGGCTACTGGCCCAGGTTGCAGGGGGTCCTTGACTTACGACCACAACAGAGGCCAACCTTTCGGTTTCCAGAGACTGAATCCTGCCCCATTATACGACCTTCCTTGCCCCCCCACCGCCGGTTCAGTGAATCCCTGCACTTGTTAAGTTAGCCACATGCTTGTTAAGTGAATCTGGCTTCCCCACATTGACTGGCCGGTTGGAAGGTCGTAAAAAGGGATCCCGTAGCCTCAGGACACTGCAAGAGAAAAGGAGGAAGGGGAAGGGAGGGGAGGGAATAGAATTAGAATGAATAGAATAGAATAGAATAGAATATAGAAAATGAATGGAATGGAATGGAATGGAATGGGATAGAATAGAATGAAGAGTAGAGTAGAGGAATGAAGAAATAGAAGAGAAGAGAATGTAGGTTTAGGTTTAGGTTTTATTCAAATTTGTATACCACCCTAACAGGACTCAGGGCAGTGAACAGTAGAGGAGAGGAGAGAGGAGAGGAGAGGAGAGGAGAGAAGAGAAGAAAAAAGAAGAAAAGAGAAGAGACGAGAAGAGAAGAGAGATTGTAGAACAGAACAGAAGTTGGGCAGGACAGGACAGGACAGGAGAAGAGAATGGAAGGGAAGGGAAAGGAAGGGAAGGGAAGAGAAGAGAAGAGAAGAGAAAGAGAAAGAGAAAAAGAAAGAAAAAGAAAGAGAAAAAGAAAGAGAAAAAGAAAGAAAAAGAAAGAGAAGAGAAATTATAGAGCAGAACAGGAGAGGAGAGGACATCAGAAGAGAAGGGAAGGGAAGAGAAGAGAAGAGAAGAAGAGAAGAGAAGAGAAGAGAAGAGAAGAGAAGAGAAGAGAAGAGAAGAGAGATTGTAGAACAGAACAGAACAGAAGTAATGGGAGGTCAAGCCTGGAACCACGGAGTGGCCGGCTGCTTTCCTTTTCTGCCTTTCGGTTCATCACCAGAGACCATCTAGACAGAAAGCTATTAGTTTCGTTGTGTCTTTTTTTTTTTTACATGTGTGTTAGGTTTTTGAGCTGATCAATCAATAACTCAGGGAGACTAGCATAGATCTATTTCGAGCTATTTAGCTCTCATCAGCTAGCCATACCCTTACTGGGATTCGAACCGGGGCTGTATTACATGCTAGGCAGATGCTTTAGCCACTAAGCCACCAGGTTCTCCTCCCCCAACACCCTGGTCTCAGCTGATCAAGATAAGAACCAGTGGTCTGGTGGCAGTTACAGCTGCCTCACATGTAATACTTCCCTGGTTCGAATCCCAGTAAGGGCATGGCTAGCTGATGAGGAGCTAAATAGCTCGAAATAGATCTATCCTAGTCTCCCTCCATTTATTTATTGATCAGCTCAAAAAACCTAACACACACACACACACACACACACACACACACACGGCAATAAGCGTATGCAAATGTGCTGAGACTGTATGGGGCCATCTGAAAAACAGATGAAGAGGGGAAAAAGAATCCCACCAGTGCTCTAAGCAAGAGAGAGAGAAAGCGAGCGACAGTGGCTGACCCCGGGGTTAATAATTTTTACTTTTCCATCTCGCTCCATCCATAAAACAGGAGAGGGGAGGATGGGCTGGGGGGAGGGGAGGGCCTGAATGGGAGGGAAGGAAGGGAAATAACCAGATTTCTATTTCTGAAAAGAAGGACCAGGGGAGACAGGATGGCAGCCTTCCAATATCTCAGGGGCTGCCCCAAAGAAGAGGGAGTCAAGCTATTCTCCAAAGCACCTGAGGGCAGGACAAGAAGCAATGGGTGGAAACTCATCAAGGAGAGATCCTTCCTTCTCTCCTTCCTTCCTGCCTCTCCTTCCTTCCATCTCTTCTCCCTCCCTTCCTTCTCTTCTTCCTTCCTTCCTTCCTTCCTTCCTTCCTTCCTTCCTTCCTTCCTTCCTTCCTTCCAATATCTCAGGGGTTGCCCCAAAGAAGAGGGAGTCAAGCTATTCTCCAAGGCACCTGAAGGCAGGACAAGAAGCAATGGGTGGAAACTAATCAAGGAGAGATCCTTCCTTCCTTCCTTCCTTTCTTCCTTCCAATATCTCAGGGGCTGCCTCAAAGAAGAGGGAGTCAAGCTATTCTCCAAGGCATCTGAAGGCAGGACAAGAAGCAATGGGTGGAAACTAATCAAGGAGAGATCCTTCCTTCCTTCCTTCCTTCCTTCCTTCCTTCCTTCCTTCCTTCCTTCCTTCCTTCCTTCCTTCCAATATCTCAGGGGCTGCCCCAAAGAAGAGGGAGTCAAGCTATTCTCCAAAGCACCCGAGGGCAGGACAAGAAGCGATGGGTGGAAACTCATCAAGGAGAGAGAAGCAACTTAGAACTAAGGAGAGATTTCCCTAATAGTTAGTAGAATCAATCAGTGGAACAGAAGTTGCCTCCAGAAGTTGTGAATGCTCCAACACTGGAAGTCTTTAAGAAGAGGTTGGACAACCGTTTGTCTGAAGTGGTGTAGGGTTTCCTGCCTAGGCAGGGGGTTGGACTAGAAGACCTCCAAGGTCCCTTCCAACTCTGCTATTCTGCCTTTCCTCTCCCTCCCCCTTGCCACCCCTAGCCCAGCCTTGCCAAGTTCACAACTCCCACCCCTCCCAAAGCCATAAGTGACTCGTCAGCAAAACCCACCACTCCATGCCTGCTCCTTTCCACCATTGGGGGAGAAGGCAGAAAGGGGTGGGGGTGGGGTGAGCGCCACCAGATCAATACCGAAAGCAGGAGAGGCTGACACGGCGTCTCATTAGGGGCCGGTTTCCATCTCCCGATTCTTTGGCAGCCTTCACATTATCCCATAAAATTTATTTACTATTTCATGAATACATAAGCAGCGGGCAAATGCTGGCTTTTTATATATTTACACTGTATATATTTCACGGGAAAGTTATGTGCGTCTCTCTCTACCCCCCCGCCCCCCCCCCGTGAGGCAGAGGAGAGGAAGGACGCAGGGAAGGGGAGCGGAAGGAGAGAAGGGCTGAGAGGAGAAAAGGAAAGATGGATGGATGGATGGATGGGTAGGTAGGTAGGTAGATGCAGATAGATATAGATAGATGTGGATGGATGGATGGATGGATGGATGGATGGATGGATGGATGGACAGATGCATGCATGCATGGATGCATAGATGGATAGACATAGACAGATAGACAGATAGATAGATAGATAGATAGATAGATAGATAGATAGATAGATAGATAGATAGATAGATAGATAGATAGATAGATAGATAGATAGATGTATGGATGGATAGATGGATAGATGGATAGACAGACTGACGGATAGACAGACTGATGGACAGATAAACGGACAGATAGACAGATGGATAGACAGACAGATGGATGGATGATTGATGGAAGGACAGATAGACAAGTGATAGATAGACGGATGGATGGATGCATGGATGGAGAGATGGATAGACAGACAGACAGATGAATAGACAGACTGACGGATAGACAGATTGATGGATAGATAAATGGACAGATAGATAGATGGATGGATGGATGGAAAGACAGATAGACAAATGAATAGATCGATCGATCGATCAATAGATAGATAGATAGATACGGAGTTGAAGTCTCCACAACTAGACGTTGTCCAGAAGTTTAATCTTCCTCTACGATGACTCAGAAGCAAAACAACCTTCCTTTCATCTTGTCTCCTTCCTCTTCTGTAGGCCTCTGGGTGCTTCCTTCTGGCTGCTTAGAGGGGAGAGAGAGAGTGAGAGAGAGGGAGGGAGAGAGAGAGAGAGAGAGAGTGAGGTGACCTTGGAGAAGAAGAGACCATTAGCACAACCGTGAGCCAAGGCAAGAGGAAAACAAAACCAGAACTTCAAAAAATAAGCTCGGTTTTCACTCTCTTTGGGGGAAAAAAGAAAAGAACGGGAAACATAGCCAAGCTTTCAAGATTGATGTTGTCCCTCAAGTAGGCCAGGTCAGGAAACAGGCATCCAACACAAATTCTAGAAGTCCTCTTCAGTGATGGAGGTTATGCTAACAGATCCTTGAAGAGTTGGGCTGTCTTTCATCCTTCCTTTTTACACCGAGGAGAGTCAAGCCTTCGCCAAGGTTATCTTCGGCGTTCACAACACACCGGGGTAACCGCCTCCTTACGGCGAACGATAGGGCCCCACCCTGCTCGCGGGGAATCGTACACTTATCTCCTCGGCCTTTTCTTCTCCCCGGAGGCACCTAAGTGAGAACCCTCTCCTGCAGCATTGGAAGTGAACTAGATAGGGTGCCGTGGTGGGCAAACAAAGGGGAATTTGATAAGAGGGCAGGCACAGGGACCACCAAGGGGCAAGGAAGAATGGATGGAAACTGACCAAGGAGAGATTCATCCTGGAAGTAAGGAGGAAGTTTCTGACAGGGAGAACCAATTAACCCATAGAGCAGAAGTTGCCTTCAGAAGTTGTGGGAGCTTCATCACTGGAGGCTTTCAAGAAGAGACGGGAATGCCATCTGTCAGAAATTGTCTAGGGTCTTCTGTTTGGGTGGGGGGGAGGTTGGATTAGATGACCTACAAGGTCCCTTCCATTAATCTGAATCTATCTAAGGTGACCAAAGGCCTGGAGACTACGATGAACGGTTGCAGGAACTAGGCATGGCTAGTCTAGTGAAGAGAAGGACCAAGGGAGACATGATAACATCTTCCAATATTCGAGGGGCTGCCACAGAGAGGAACGGGGGTCTAGCTATTATCCAAAGCACCTGAAGACCATACACCATTTTCAAAAGATAGCAGTCCAGTCTCTTCTTGAAAGCTTCCAGCGGTGAAGCTCCCACAACTTCCGAAGGCAACTTCTGTTCCATGGGTGGATGGTTCTCCCTGTCAGAAAATTCCTCCTTATTTCCAGGTTGAATCTCTCCTTGGTCAGTTTCCATCCATTGTTCCTTGTCTGGTCTTCAGGTGCCTTGGAAAATAGCTTGAGCTCCTTCCTCCTCTCTGGGGCAGCCCCTCAAATATTGGAAGACTGCTCTCCTGTCTCCCCTGGTCCTTCTCTTCACTAGACTAGCCATGTCCAGTTCCTGCAACCGTCCATCCTATGTTTTAATCTCCAGGCCTTTGATAATCTAAAATAGATTCAGATTAACAGAGTTGGAAGGGACCTTGTAGATCATCTAGTCCAACCCCCTGCCCAAGCAGGAGACCCTACACCATTTCTGACAGATGGCAGTCCAGTCTCTTCTTGAAAGCTTCCAGGGATGAAGCTCCCACATATTCCATGTTTCATGAGTTGATTGTTCTCACTGTCAGAAAATCCCTCCTTATTTCTAGGTTGAATCTCTCCTTGGTCAGTTTCCATCCATGATTCCTTGTCTGGCCTTCAGGTGCTTTGGAGAATAGCCTGATCCCCTCCTCTCTGTGGCAGCTTCTTAAATATTGGAAGATGCTCTCCTGTCTCCCCTGGTCCTTTTCTTCACTAGATTAGCCGTGCCCGGTTCCTGTAACCGTTCATCCTATGTTTTATCCTCCAGCCCCCTAATCATCCTGGTTGCTCTTCTCTGCCCTCTTTCTAGAGTCTCCACATCTTTTTTACAGTGTTATAAACTTTTTATACAATTTACAATTAACCTCTGGAACAGCTTGCCTCCAGAAGTTGTGAATGCCCCAACCCTGGAAGTCTTTAAGAAGATGTTAGATAGCCATTTGTCTGAAATGGTATAAGGTTCCTGCCCACGCAGGGGGTTGGACTAGAAGACCTCCAAGGTCCCTTCCAACTCTGCTATTGTATTGTATTGTTGTTGTTTTTTAAAGCTTCGGTGTCTCCTGCATTGTCGCTGCTCTGGATGCAAGAATAGGCTAACAGCCCAGATCACAATGAATTGTGAACTCCATAAGAGAGCTGGGCAGGCTTCGATACTGTCGATACAGCCCTTAAAACCCCGAATCAAGAAATTTAGAATTTAGACATGTAGAATTAAGAGAAGAGGCTGGTTCTCTTCTGTAGACCCCAGGTCAAATTGGCACCTGCTCAACGCAGGTCGGTTCCCTGGTTCCCTTTGAAATGGGGGCAGGAAGTAAATCTAGTAGGAAAAGGGAAAATAAATATTTGGGCACGCTGGGGACAGAGAGGCGGCTGGAATGTTGTCAGCAGGCAAGCGCTGCCTTGCTCCAAAGATACCGCTGCTTATCTTACTTTTCTTATCTTACCTGGAGCACCACAAAACACCCACCTGTAGTGTCTCCCATGGCTGGAATGCTCACATAAGGAGAAATTTCCTGACAGTGAGAACGATTAATCAGTGGGACAGAAGTTGCCTCCAGAAGTTGTGAATGCTCCAACCCTGGAAGTCTTTTAAGATGTTGGATAACCCTTTGTCTGAAGTGGTGTAGGGTTTCCTGCCTAAGCAGGGGGTTGGACTAGAAGACCTCCAAGGTCCCTTCCAATTCTGATATTCCATTCATTTTCTTTTCTTCCCCCCCCCCCTTTTCTCTTCTCTCTTCTCTTCTATCATTGTCATTATTTTCCTGTCACTCCAAGACCTCCAAGGTCCCTTTCAATTCTGATATTCCATTCCATTCATTTTCTCTTCTCTTCTCTTCTCTCCCCTCCTCTTCTCTCTCCTCCTCTCCTCTCTTCTGTCATTATCATTTCTATTTTCCCGTCTCTCCAAGACCTCCAAGGTGCCTTCCAACTCTGATATTCCATTCCATTCCATTCCATTCATTTTCTCTTCTCTTCTCTCCTCTCCTCTCCTCTCCTCTCTCCTCCTCTCCTCTCCTCTCCTCTTCTCTCTCCTCCTCTCCTCTCCTCTCTTCTGTCAATATCATTTCTATTTTCCCGTCTCTCCAAGACCTCCAAGGTGCCTTCCAACTCTGATATTCCATTCCATTCATTTTCTTTTTTCTTTTCTAGTCTCCTCTCCTTTCTTTTCTCTTCTATCATTATCATTATTATTTTCCTGTCACTCCAAGACCTCCAAGGTCCCTTCCAACTCTGATATTCCATTCCATTTATTTTATTTTATTATTTTCTCTTCTCCTCTCCTCTCCTCTTTCTTTTCTTTTCTCTTCTCCTCCTCTCCTCTCTTTTCTCTTTTCTCTCGTCTTCTATCATTATTTTCCCGTCACTCCAAGACCTCCAAGGTCCTTTCCAACTCTGATATTCTCAACTTCTACCCTTCCAAACCAGCCACCCACCCGAATCAACATCTAAAAAGCCACACACAACGGGCACCATTTAAACACCACACGCAAGACAGCAGACCCTCTTGCTAGGGAGACCTTCCCGGAGGATGGGCTCCGGCACGCGTCCGAAAGCTCGGAAGGCTGAAACCTCAGGACCAAGGTTGGGTCCTGCCCCATGCACCACCTCTGGCTGGAGGAAACGCAGGCCCATTGCAGGCGCCTCCCTTGTCCCAGCGATGCGAGGAAGCCCCCATAAGCCGAGATCCTCAACTCTTCGCTTGCCAGCTCCAGAATATTTACTCCAGCGTGGATGCAAGGTTTGCGTCAGGGTGCACGGCTGTTAACCAGCCTTCCCACAGCCCCAAGGCTCCTGGGAGTGCCCAGCAGGCCGCAAGCTGGCACCTGCGACAGCTTTGCCGCTTTTATCAAGTGTCCAATTAAAAGACACTCACGCCGAAGGAAAGGAAACAGCTGTGCCCAGGAGGGCTGGGGCGTTTGGGCTTGTCCAGAATTGTTTCTTCCACACTCACAGCACCGCGCAGCTTTCCTGGTTCCCAGCCAAGGGCATCTCTTCCTTTCGGACCGGTTTTCCGCTTTTGCAAATTGGACATCTTGGGATGGGCTACAGGCACCTTAGAGGAGACGGGGGCCCCACTTTGGAGTGGCCCCGAGTTGCGTTTCATGAGGAAGGAAGGAAGGAAGGAAGGAAGGAAGGAGAGAGAGAGAGAGAGGAAGGAAGGAGAGGGAAGGAGGAAGGGAGAGAGGGAGGGAGGAGGCAGAGGGATGAAGGAAGGAAGGAGAAAGAGGGAGGGAGGGAGGAAGGAGAGGGAGGGAGGAGGCAGAGGGGTGAAGGAAGGAAGAATGGAAGAAAGGAGAAAGAGGGAAGGAGGAAGGAAGGAGAGGGAGGGAGGGGAGGGAGGGAGAGAGGGAGGAGACAGAGGGATGAAGGAAGGAAGGAGAAAGAGGGAGGGAGGAAGGAAGGAGAGGGAAGGAGGGAGAGAGGGAGGGAGGAGGCAGTGGGATGAAGGAAGGAAGGAAGGAAGGAAGGAGAGGGGGAGGAAGGAGAGGGAAGGAGGAAGGGAGAGAGGAAGGGGGCAGAGGGCTGAAGGAAGGGAGAGAGGAAGGAGAGGGAAGGAGGAAGGGAGAGAGGAAGGAGGCAGAGGGCTGAAGGAAGGAAGAAAGGAAGAAAGGAGAGGAAGGGAGGAAAGAAGGAGAGGGAGGGAGGAAGGGAGGAGAGGGAGGGAGGAGGCAGAGGGCTGAAGGAAGGAAGGAAAGAATGAGTGACAGGAAGGGAGGGAGGGAGAAAAGAAGGAAGGAAGGAGAGGGAGGAGAGAAAGGGGCCGGATGGATGGAGAGAGGAAGGAATGAAAGAAAAGGAGGGAGGATGAAAAAAGAGACAGGAACGGAGAGAAGAATGAAAGAGGAGAGAAGGAGGAAGCATGGGAGGAAAATAGGAAGACCAAAAGGAAACATTTGACCCCACGTCCCCGAACCTAGGGCCCCCCCACCGCAGGCCGGATCCCCCCCCCCAAAAGTCAAGATGGCACTGATGATGGCATGGAGGGGGGGGAGGCTTTGCCCCCTCCTCCCTGAGAGGCATTTCGACTTTGGGGACCTCCCCGTGCAGCCCCCACCCCCTTGTCTCAGGAGGAAGGGGGTCTCCCCCCCTCCACACCCCACACAAGCACCCCCGGGTTGGGACGGAGCCTGTGAAAAATGACAGGATGGCGTGGGGAGGGAGGGAGGGAGGGAGGGGAAGGCGGGCGAAAGCAATCAACGCCCCCGCTGACCTTCCCCCCTCCCTGCCCAACGTTCTACATGCCCGGGCTAATACACTTGAGCCCAGCTGCCTGGCAGCTGACCCCTCCCCAGGCCCCCTCCTGACAAAAGGCCTATCTCCCCTCCACCTAAATGATTTAAATTCTAATCAAACATCGTTTATAGTACATCTCGCCCGCCCTCGTCTCCTGGGAACGGTTCCCACGTGAGCCGTTGCCAAGGCAACCAGGGGGGTCTCATTTCAGAAATGTCAGATTGCGTTATTGTCTTCACACTTCTCTGATAACCTGGTGTCTCTCTCTCTCTCTCTCTCTCCCCTCTCTCTCTTTCTCCCTCCCTAACTGGGTTTTCACTTCCTTCCTTCCTTCCTTCCTTCCTTCCTTCCTTCCTTCCTTCCTTCCTTCCTTCCTTCCTTCCTTCCATCCTTCGGTCCCATCCCGTCAGGAAAATAACCAGCTCGGTGGGATGACCATGCTCGCCCATCCTTTTACACACTGAGTGTGCGATGCATGCACACAAGGTCTCGAGGGGTCCACTCCTGTTGCTGCAACAGCCCCCCCCATCCACCCCCACCCACCCCCGCCAACCTGTCCCGCTACAGGGGCTGGAATTGAGGGTGGGTGGGTGGGTGTCATTTCATTTCGTTGGGTATGAAAATGAGACGAGAGATTGTGATGAGAGAAAAACTCAGTTGCTTCCACCAATCTCTCCGGGACTTGTGTGTGTGTGGGGGGGTGCGTGCTGTGAGGAGATGGCTAGGAGGAGAGGAGGAGGAGGAGGAGAGGAAGAGGAGGAGGAGGGGAAAGGGGAGGAAGAGGAGAAGAAGGGGAGGGGAAGGAGGGGTAGGGAAAGGAGAAGGAGGAGGAGAAGGGGAAGGAGGAGGAGGAAGGAGAAGGAGAGGAAGGAGAAGGAGGGAAGGAGGGAGGAGGAGGAGGAGAAGGAGAAGGAGAAGAAGAAGAAGAGGAGGAGGAAGAGGAAGGAGAAGAAGGGGAAGGAGAAGGAGGGAGGAGGAGGAAGAGGAGGAGGAGGAGAAGGAAGAGGAAGGAGAAGAAGGGGAAGGAGAAGGAGGGAGGAGGAGGAGAAGATTATTTCTGGCCAGAACAGAGGAAGCTTCTTGGAGGAGAAGTGAAACTTCTTCTTCCTCTTTTTCTTCCCCAAGGGGGAAAAAAAAACCAACCCCTTTTTTTGAGACCGCAATGACCTGGATGGCTGAGCATCTCCACATACATTTAGAGAAATGTTGACGTTCTGTGTCTCGAGAGCCAAGGTCATTGATGGTCCAACAAGCGAATGAGGTGATAACGTAGCTTTCAAGCATTTGACTGTTGGCGACAGATAAGCCCGGATTGAAAAGAATTCATTAAAGCTTAATTCATTCGATTTGTGTTTCACCAACAGAATATAAAGAAAGGGGAAAAAAAAAAACAGGGTATCTCCCTCAAATGCGTGGCTATACATACAGACACCCTCCTAGGGGGAAGCCACGGGTTCGTCTATAGAGAATCGTTATTTATGGGGATCGGGGAAAGAACTAAGACCTTTTCTTTAATTAAAAACCAAAACAAAGCGAGAAACTAAAAAAAATTTTTTTTCTCTCCAAATTCATTTCATTTCATTTCATTTCATTTAATACTTATAAACCGCTCCCTCTCCCCATGGGGACTCGGGGCGGTGCACAGGTAGAATAAAAACAGTAAAAAACATACAAACAACAATAAAATATACAAACAATTTTAAAAGCCAAATTAAACTCAACCTGTGCTAAAATTCCCATTAAACTAACTGAACTAAAATCTACCCAATAAAACCCCAAGACAGGGGGACTATCCCAAGCCGGCCAGACGGAAAAAGTAAGTTTTTAATTTAAGACGGAAGGAGCGGAGGTCCGTGGTCGTCCTAATACAAGCATCTGCAATCCTAACCCCCCAAAATGACAATTGTTGACTTCAATCAAGACTTTTTTTTTTAACCTGGGCAGTCCTCTTTTAATACAATAATACAATACAACAGCAGAGTTGGAAGGGACCTTGGAGGTCTTCTAGTCCAACCCCCTGCCTAGGAAGGAAACCCTATACCGTTTCAGACAAATGGCTCTCCAACATCCTCTTAAAGACTTGCAGTCCTCTTCTCTTCTCTTCTCTTCTCTTCTCTTCTCTTCTCTTCTCTTCTCTTCTCTATTCTTTATTCACTTCACTTCTTTCTTCTCTTCTCTTCTCTATTCTCCCCTCTTCTCTTCCCTTCTCCCTTCTCTTCTCTTCTCTCTTCTCATCTTCTCTCAACACAATACAATAGCAGAGTTGGAAGGGACCTTGGAGGTCTTCTAGTCCAACCCCCTGCCTAGGAAGGAAACCCTATACCGTTTCAGACAAATGGCTATCCAACATCCTCTTAAAGACTTGCAGTCCTCTTCTCTTCTGTTCTCTTCTGTTCTCTTCTGTTCTCTTCTCTTCTCTTCTCTTCTCTTCTCTTCTCTTCTCTATTCTTTATTCACTTCACTTCTTTCTTCTCTTCTCTTCTCTTCTCTTCTCTATTCTCCCCTCTTCTCTTCCCTTTTCCCTTCTCTTCTCTTCTCTCTTCTCATCTTCTCTCAACACAATACAATAGCAGAGTTGGAAGGGACCTTGGAGGTCTTCTAGTCCAACCCCCTGCCTAGGAAGGAAACCCTATACCGTTTCAAACAAATGGCTATCCAACATCTTCTTAAAGCATAACCTCCCGTTCCTGAATGTTATTAGCTATATTTTTAATTAGGGGGATTTTACATTATTTTAGCACAGGGTATGGGTTTAATAGGTTTTTTAAAATGGTATTTTTGTATATTTGTATTGTTTTTTTTAAATTTTCCTGTGCGCCGCCCTGGGTCCTTTTTTAGGAGAAGGTGCGGGTTATAAATTCGAATAAATTAAATTAAATTAAATTTAAAAAAATTAAAGACTTCCACGGTTGGGGCATTCACAACTTTTGACAAAGGCATTTAAATTAGACATTTTAATTTATCTTTAAACATGAAAGACATCTCATTAGATTTGTTGTTGTTTTTAAAAAAAGAGACAAAAATAAAATAAGTGTTAAGTAACCTGCAGTTCGATTCACAGTCCAAAGGATGGAAACTGAATAATTCAAGCCCTAAGTGAAGAGTTAAGAATGATTAAAGTAGCATCTGAGAAAATACAGCCAGTTCAAGAAGGTTGTTTTTTCTGTAAAAGTAGGGTGTTTCGGTCTGATAAATTCAATATTTCCAGATTTTTGAGGAAGCCCTTTAGGTATCGCTCCGAGAGCTCCAATATTCAAGATGGTGCTGAATTCATCGAATGGCACAGAATGTTGAGTGTTAGATTCAACAAGCTTTTTATAAAATATAGAACAACAGAGTTGGAAGGGACCTTGGAGGTCTTCTAGTCCAACCCCATGATTGAGCAGGAAACACAATATCATTCTGGACAAAGGCCCGTCCAATCTCTTCTTGACCACCTCCAGTGATCGAGCACTCATTATTTTTCTATTTTGATTCAACAGCATCACGAAGAGGAAAATTGGTTTCAGAATACCAGCGTTGGAAGGACCTTAGAGGTCTTCTAGTCCAACCCTCTCCTCAACAGGAGACCTTCTACCATTCTTGACAAACACCTGTTCAGTCTCTTCTTTAAGACCTCCAATGTTGGAGCATCCACAACTTCTGGAGGTAAGTCGTTCCATTGATGAATTGTTAGGAAATTTTTCCTTTGCTCTAGTTTCTCCCCTTGATTGAATAGAATAACAGAGTTGGAAGGGACCTTGGAGGTCTTCTAGTCCAGCCCATTGCTTAGGCAGGAAACCCTACACCACTACAGACAAATGGTTATCCAACATCTTCTTAAAAACTTCCAACGTTGGAGCATTCACAACTTCTGGAGGCAACTTCTGTTCCACTGATTTATTGTTCTCACAGTCAGGAAATTTCTCCTCAGTTCTAAGTTGCTTCTCTCTCCTGGATTAGTTTCCACCGATTGCTTCTTGTTCAACCATGAGGTGCTTTGGAGAATAGTTTGACTCCCTCTTCTTTGGGGCAGCCCCCGAGATATTGGAACACTGCTATCATGTCTCCCCTAGTCCTTCTTTTCATTAAATTAGATAAAGATAATGGTTCCCCTGTATCTGCTGGTCATTCCCGATTCTAGGGGGCGGTGCTCATCTCCATTTCAAAGCCGAAGAGCCAGCGCTGTCCGAAGACGTCTCCGTGGTCATGTGGCCAGCATGACTCAACACTGCCGAAGGCGCACGGAACGCTGTTCCCTTCCCACCAAAGGTGGTCCCTATTTTTCTACCTGCATTTTTTGAACTGCTAGGTTGGCAGAAGCTGGGACAAGTCATGGGAGCTCCCTCCATTACATGGTGGTGCTAGGGATTCGAACCGCCGGCCTTTCTGATCGAAAAGCTCAGCGTCTTAAGCCACTGAGGCACCACGTCCCTAACCCAATTCCCGTCGGCAAGTCTACAGGGAAAACCCATCAACGTCCCATCTCCTTCCATAAGGATGGAATCGTCTGTTTCTGATGGAATGCGAGCCCCCCAGATGAACCTTCCTTCGCTAGGCTGCTTCTTGGAAAGAGTAGGCCCTTCCTGGCCCAGGCAGTTAATATTTAACTGAATCAAGAGCCATAAATATGGAAAATGGGACTTTTAATTAAATAAGCAGCTTTTTAAAAGGCCCTAGGGCCAGAGTGGCTTTTGTTTAAATATGATTGATTGGACACTCGCTCGCTTCTGCTGGTTAAAAGCCCAAGGAGGAAGGCTGGTGGGGTCTTCTCTGCCTCCATCTGCCTGGCTAACTGGGAGGGAAGAGCTTCAAGGTGGCGAAAAGGGTAATTTCCAGAGGAGAAGGGGGGAAATCTCCTGCTAGCTCTTCCCGTCTCTTAGGAGGAAGGTGAGCTCGGTGGGAGGGGGCTGGAGGAGATGCGAGGTGGGCCCAGAAGATGGGGATGGATGTTCAATCAATCAATCCATCCATCAATCCATCTGTCAAATCTATGAGGACAATGGGGGCAATATGCTGACTCTGTAAACCACTTAGAAAGAGCTGTAAAGCATTATGACATGTAAATCTAGGGGCTGTTGCTTTTTCTATCTATCTATCTATCTATCTATCTATCTATCTATCTATCTATCTATCTATCTATCTATTGCATCTATCTATCGTATCTATTTATCTATCTATCTAATCTATCACCATCCTTCCATCCATTATATTATCTCATCTCTCTATATTATCCGCCCGTCTGTCTGTCTGTCTGTCTGTCTGTCTGTCTGTCTGTCTGTCTATCTATCTATCTATCTATCTATCTATCTATCTATCTATCTATCTATCTATCTATCTATCTATCTATCTATCTATCCTATCTCCATCCATCCATAGATATTATCTCCCATCTCTCTCTGTCCATCTGTCCATCCATCCACCCAACCATATCTCTATTACCTGCCTACCTACCTACCTACCTACCTACCTACCTACCTAATCTTTTCTCTGTTGTTATTGTTGTTAGTTGCGATGTTGCATCCGACCCATCATGATCCCATGGACAACATTCCTCCAGGCCTTCCTGTCCTCTACCTTCCTCTGGAGTCCATTTAAACTCATACTGACTGCTTCAGTGACTCCATCCAGCCCCCTCCTTCTCTGCCATCTCCTTCTTCTTCTTTTGCCCTCCATTGTTCCCAGCATGAGGCTCTTCTCCAGGGAGTCCTTCTTCCTTCTCCTTAGGTGGCCAAAGTCTTTTGAGTTTCCTCTTCAGGATCTGGCCTTCTAAAGAGCAGTCAGGGTTGATCTCCTCTAGGACTGGCCGGTTGGATGGCCTTGCAGTCCATCTTGTCTGTCTGTCTATCTGTCTGTCTGTCTGTCTGTCTGTCTATCTATCATCTACCTACCTACCTACCTACCTACCTATCTCCATCCATCCATCCATCCATCCATCCATCCATCCATCCATATTATCTCTCTATATTAAGTCTGTCCATCTACCAATCCAACAAGGACATCTCATATCTATATATCTCCATCCATCCATCTATCCATCCATATATCCATCCATCCATATATATTATCTCTCATCTTCTATAGTATGTCTGTCCATCTACCCATCCAACCATGTCATCTCACATCTATCTATCTATCTATCTATCTATCTATCTATCTATCTATCTATCTATCTATCTATCTATCTATCTATCTATCTATCTATCTATCTATCTATCTATCTATCTATCTATCTATCTATCTATCTATCATCCATCCATCCATCCATCCATCCATCTATCTATCTATCTATCTATCTAATCTACCTACCTACCTACCTTACCCACCCACCCACCCACCCACCCATCCATCCATCTATCTGAACACATTATTGCAGACTAACTCTGACCACTGCCAGGAGTTCGATCCATTTGGTTTTTTTTAGATCGATCAATTCTATCTATCTATCCTGGATCTAAACTGGATTCAGCCTCTAGGATTCCAGAAACACAGACACTGGCTCTAATTGATCCATTACCCCCTGGTAATGTCTAAGTCACCCTAACTTTTCTGAGCCTCCTGTTGCCCCACAGAGCCCCATTCGGCTCTGGCCTACGCCATCCCTTATCTATTTATTCCCTTGGATGCATGCTTTCACCTGGTCTGCCAAGGTCCTTCTCACTCACCGCTACAATCACAAACCGAAGTGTCTTCTTTGCCAAATCGCCCAGACCATGCAATGCCTTTTGGAGCAGGCCAAGTTCTCAAATGCGGTGCTTTTAGCCAGCAAGAAAAAAGACCCTCCAAGCTACTGGGCTGCTTTTCTACACAAAGCCCAACCCCAAACGAAGCCTAGGGGCCTGTTCTCACCACAGTTCTCTTCACCTTGCCCATAATTTCTCCTTCCCTTTGCTGCGAAGGCTACTTATCATCCTCTGGGCCCAGGCATTCGCCCCGTTGCCATGGCAGCCACGGTGGCTTCACAGAGGTCCTCGTGAGTGATGGAGCAAGCAGGCGCCCCAAGGCTCTTTCCATAAAGCTGGGGAGATGGCACGAGGGGCAGTGACGACGGGCGGTTGTAAATTGCCCTCGGAGTCAGCGTGCGCGCGGGGAGATGAAGCAGCGCAGCCCGGGCCTCTCAGCTGAAGGAGGGGAGGGGAGGGAGAGAGATGGCTGAGGAAATATCACGGGTTGCTTCAGTCGCTCCGTGGATGGAGCAGCGTCCTCCCAGCGGATCGACAAACCCATTCGGGCGCGGTGGAGCAGATCTGGCTGGCATCGCCGCCTAGGGAATCCCAATCCTGCAGTCGGTTCCTTCTCGAAAAAGGATTTCAAAATAGAGCCGGAAGGGACCTTGGAGGTCTTCTAGTCCAACCCCCCCCCCCTGCTCAAGCAGGAGACCCTAGTACCATTCCAGACAGGTGGCTGTCCAACCTCTTCTTAAAAGCATCCAGTGTTGGAGCACCCACAATTTCTGGAGGCAAGCTGTTCCACTGGTTAATTGTTCTCACTGTTAGGAAGTTTCTCCTTAGTTCTAAGTTGCTTCCCTCCTCGATTAGTTTTCATCCATTGTTTCTTGTCCTGCCTTCAGGTGGTTTGGAGAATAGGTTAGCCCCCTCCTCTTTGGGGCAGCCCCTCAAATATTGGAAGACTGCTAACATGTCCCCCATGTCCTTCTTTAGACTAACCATACCCAATTCCTTCAACCGTTCTTCATATTTTGTGTTTATCTGTCCTCCTTTTTTCCTTAATTATTTCCCCACGTTCCTATCCTGATAGCACCAGAAGGCAGAAGAAATAATGGCCAGAATGACCATCAGATCATGAGTAGTTCTTATACAATAATGAACACGTTCTGATGCTAAGGAGTTCTACTCCCCCTCCCCACCTGGAAAGAACTCTGTTCCAACTGCCAGTTGCCTCATATTGACACGCTCTGATGCTAAGGAGTTCTACTCCCCCTCCTCACCTGGAAAGAACTCTGTTCCAACAGCCAGTTGCCTCATATTGACACGCTCTGATGCTAAGGAGTTCTACTCCCCCTCCCCACCTGGAAAGAACTCTGTTCCAACTGCCAGTTGCCTCATATTGATACGCTCTGATGCTAAGGAGTTCTACTCCCCCTTCCCACCTGGAAAGAACTCTGTTCCAACTGCCAGTTGCCTCATATTTGGTTACCTCAGTACAAACTGGCAGACGTTCCACTCAGGAACGGTCCGTTTACACTACTAAACGTCGGTACCTCACCAAAATATCTACGCCTTCCACCTATGGAACTGCTTCCGGACTCAGAATATCGCGACGGGAGCGATATTCCTTTATGTGTTTCAATCACCGACCACCACTGAGCCGACGGATTGAACTGGATTTCTCCTGCATTGCCTGATCACATCGTTTCGTCGGGAAGCATGGGTATCCAGCTAGTACTAAATATTGTTATTTGTTCTGGAATCTCTTTAACGCAGGGTTCCCCAACCTTTGCAACTTTAAGTCTGAAGGACTTAGCTGGGGAAGGTTGGGGAACCCTGCTTTAGCGGTTGTGTTAGGACACCGTGGGAAGCTACGATTTTGCCTACACAGGAACCTATTTCCTAACTAATGCGATAATAGTCCTCATTACAATAGTCCTCATGGGGCTCCCCTTGAGGTGCACCCGAAGGCTAGTCCAGAATGCAGCCGCGCGGGTAGTTATGGGAGCCTCTAGGTTCTCCCATGTAACACCGCTCCTGCGCGAGCTGCACTGGCTGCCTGTCGTCTTTCGGGTGCGCTTCAAGGTGTTAGTTACCATCTTTAAAGCGCTCCATGGCACGGGACCTAGCTATCTGCGGGATCGGATTCTGCCTCATACACCCCTGCGGCCGATTCGCTCCCACAGAGAGGGACTTCTCCGGGTGCCGTCCACTAGGCTGTGCCAGCGGGCAACGCCCAGGGGAAGGGCCTTCTCTGTGGCGGGCCCGACCCTCTGGAACGACCTTCCCCCCGAAATCAGAACAACCACAGACCTTCGCTCCTTCCGACAGAAACTAAAAACACACTTCTTCCGTTTGGCTGTCCTAGGGTAATTTTAATTTTAAATTATTAAGGGGTTTTTTAGGGATAGTTTTATTTTTTATAGAAGTTTTAGCGCAGGGTAAGTTTAATTTGATTTTAACCTTGTACTTTGTTTGTTGTAATTTGTTTTTAATTTCCCTGTGCCCCGCCTCGAGTCCCTTCGGGGAGAGAGAGCGGGATATAAATAAAATTTATTATTATTATTATTATTATTACCGTTGCACAAAATAAATACAACGAAATTGGTTGCAACTAGGGTACATCCGTAGCTTGCAACCCCTGAATCAGACTTGGGCTTCCGTTTTATATCGATTTTATTTTCCTTCCAAAAACGACACATTTTGTGGAAGGTGGAAAATATTGAGCGGCTGGACACGATGTCAAAAAATTTCAATTTGGAGAGCTTGTTTTCAACGTTGAGGTTGGGTAGACTAAAAAAAAACCCCAACAAACCAACCCAAAGAGGAACTAATGTCACTTCTCTGATGGCCACTGAGAATTATTCTGCACTCCCTGCCAGCTGGCAACCTTTTATTCTCGTGCTGGTGTTGGTCCATTGAACCGCCATCTTGAAATCACGGAGCCCTGCCAGTAGCCACAGGGAAACCCAATGAGGAGGCCGCGGACGAAACCGTTCCCACGCAGAGAAGGCCGCTTTCTTGGGATTTAATAGCTGTAGTATGGTCTGACATTTGGGTTTTACTCACTGGAGAAAGGAGCACTAATTAGTTCTTGGTTTCACTGCAGTTAAAAGCAAAACTCAATGTTTTATGGAGTGCTAAAGACATCTGTGGCAGAGTTCTTCCGTCAAGTCCAATGTGAAATTCAACCTCACTTGGCCCCCAATTGGAGAAGGAGGAGGAGGGGAAAGAAGAAGGAAAAGGAGGAGGAGAAGAGGAAGAAGAAGAAGAAGAAGAAGAAGAAGAAGAAGAAGAAGAAGAAGAAGAAGAAGAAGAAGAAGAAGAAGAAGAAGAAGAAGAAGAAGTTGATTCATGTCAATTTTGATTGGCAACAATTTCAGAAGACGCTGAGCTTCCCGATCAGAAAGGCTGGCAGTTCGAATCCCTAGCGCCGCGTAACAGAGGGAGCTCCCGTGACTCGTCCCAGCTTCTGCCAACCTAGCAGTTCGAAAGCACGTAACAAATGCAAGTAGAAAAATAGGAACCACCTTTGGTGGGAAGGGAACAGCATTCCATGCGCCTTGGGGCATTGAGTCATTCCGGCCACAGGACCACGGAGACGTCCTCGGATAGTGCTGGCTCTTTGGCTTTGAAATGGAGATGAGCACCGCCCCCTAGAGTTGGGAATGACCAGCACATATGTGCGAGAGGAGCCTTCACCTTTACCTAATTTCAGAAAGAGCAAGGAGTCGCTCAAAGACAGAATTAGAACCCACGGCCCATTTTCAAGGGTCCTTAAAAGGATTAAGGATTAGGGTAGAAATGTGAACTATACAGACCGGGGTCCCACCTCAAAATGGTACTTCCCACCAATTCACAACAACGGTAGGAATTGTAGTTCACCCTATCTTCAAGTGGCCACGGTTGGGAAGACCTGTTCCAGAAACCTATACTTTCCCCCCCCCCCCCGCCCCCAGCCCCATTTCATCGTCTTCTTCATCCACATTCCTCCCCATCTTCCTCTCGTCAATGGAGCCCTTCAGAATCCTCTCGCAATTCTGCTCTTCTCAAGATTTGTTTTTGGCGCACGCTTCCTTTCCTTCACACCTCCCAGAGAAAATCACTTCTTCCCCTTAATAACCCCTGGTCTGTGTGTTCCAGCATAACTCTGGAATGCCTGGCCCGTTAAGGAGAATGAGTGGGGCGTCCTAGAGCAGCAATTGAGGGGTAAGGAAGAGCCTGGGCTCCCTCCCCTCATACATACATCTATACATATACATATGCATACATACATACACATACATACATACATAGAGAAATAACTGGGAGAGGAGTTTGAATGTTTCAAGGAGAAAATCCTTTCACCAGCAGCACGGCTTGGCCAGAAGTGAAAATGAGATTCAGCCATCTTTCTTAAGGCCGGGCGAGAGTCGTAGATGTGACGCCTCGGGAGGCGCTAAGTAGATTCCAAGATGTCCACGCGGATTCCCTGCTCTGTGACTTTTTGCTTTATTTTGTGACGCAGAGTCTGCCTACTTCTCACAGTCAAGACTTATTGTTGGCGTTGGCGTGTTTTTAACAACCCCCCCCCCGTTCTGACCAGTGGTGGGATTCCAAATCTTTCCCTACCGGTTCTATGAGAGCCCGCTTCGCGCAAGCGCACGTGCCTCACATGCGCTTTGCGTGCGCAGCAAAGACTGCCCTGGTGAGCTGAGCTGTCAGCGCTGGTGAGCTGAGCTGTTTTTTTTAGCTCACTGAGGCACGGCCATCCGTTTTTACCTCAGCGTGAATCAGCTGAGGTAAAAAACAAGGGAATATAGAACGGTGGGGGCGGGGCCAGCCAGAGACAGTATTTGCCGGTTCTCTGAACTACTCGAAATTTCCCCTACCGGTTCGCCCGAACCGATCCAAACCGGCTGAATACTACCCCCGTTTCTGACGTCTGCCACCGCCAGCCAGAGGCATAAGTGGCACCCGTTAGCTTGGTTCGGCTGGGGCCCCCAATCGATGCCCCCCCACCCCACCCAGGAATCCATTCCGCGAAATGGGGAAAAGGATTTCGTCTGGGCATGTTGGAAATAAAAAAACCTGTCATAGGGGTTCCCAAACTTGGCAACTTTAAGACTTTATTTATTTTATTTATTTATTTGTCGAATTTATATAACCGCACCCTCTCCCCGAAGGGACCCGGGGCGGTGCACAGGAAGTTAAAACACACAATATCACAATATAAATAATTAATATCAAATTAAATAAATTATCCCTGTGCTAAAATTTAAAAAGTTAAAACATAGCTAGGCTGGCTGGAGAATTCTGGGAGTTGACGTCCACAAGTCTTAAAGTTGCCAAGTTTGGGAGCCCCTGGTTTAAGTGATGTGATGTGAAGTGAGACAGGCCTTGGGAGACTGGGATTAACAGCGTTGGAAGGGACCTTGTAAGTCATCTAGTCCAACCCTCCGCCCCTCTCCCTCCCAAGCAGGAGACCCTACACCAGGGGTCTGCAAAGTTGGCTCTTTTTAAGACTAGTGGACTTCAACTCCCAGAAATCCCCAGCCAGCCATGCTGGCTGGAGAATTCTGGGAGTTGAAGTCCATCAGTCTTAAAAGAGCCAACTTTGCAGACCCCTGCCCTACACCGTTTCTGTCAGACAGCAGTCCAGTCTCTTCTCGAAAGCTTCCAGACGGTCCGAGAAGAGATTGCGTAGCCCACAGCCGCATAATGGGCAAAGCCAATGGCTCAGGACTTTCTGGTTTTCCTTCGAAGACGTTTCGCTTCTCCTCCAAAGAAGCTTCTTCAGCTCTGACTGATTGGTGGGGAACGGAAGGATTTATCCTCCTTGCAGACAGCTGGTCATTTGCATCCTTTTTAGAGGGTCATTGAGGCCACTTGGAGGTTTAGATGACCAGCTGTTCGATGGGAAAAATGGAGACAAACCAGGCGTCCAAAAGGAAGGAATTATTATTTTAGATTATTATTCGGCTGGATCTATTCACAACATTCTTTAAAGAGCAATTATGTACATTCCCCCCCCCCCCAAAAAAAACCACATTATAATTATTATTTTTTAAAAAGGAGTGGGATGAATACTCATACTGTTTCCTGTTAGACGGTCATGAAGTTTTTGCTTTATGGGGTGGAATCCAAGACTGGCTTCCCAGATTGGCAGGCGACAAGGAGAAATTTAAGGTTAACAGCAGTTTCTTCCTGGCTGTTGGTCCTGAAGCATCTTCTTTGTGGGTTTGGAACGAAGAGATCCGCTTTGGCATTTAAAATATTGGTTGTCTCCTTGACTATCACCTGGCTCTGGAGGGAAAGAGGGAGAGCAAGGGAGAAGGAGAAAGGGAGGGAAAGAGGAATGAAGAGGAGCAGGGGGAGGAGAGAGGGATGGGGAGAAGGAGGGAAAGGGAGGGAGGAAGGAGAGAGAGGAAGCGAAGGGGGAGGGAGGGACAGAAAGGGAAAGGGAGAGAGGGAGGGGGACAAGGAAAGAGAGAGCAAGAGTATGAAGAAAAGAAAGGCGAGGGAGGGGAGAGAGAGAGGAAGAGAGAGAGAAAGAGATGGTTATAAATCTGCATTTAATCCCTCTGGAGGGACCAATATCCAGCATGTCCTAACATCAAATGTCTTGAAGTAACAAACACAATTGTGAACGTCCCACCAATCTGTTGCTGATGCAAAAACCCCAAGAAACCAGCAGCTTTGCCAATTTAATAAATAGTAAAATAGTAATAGTAATAGCTCAATTCTCTCGTGCAAATAGACACCACTGTCCACCGGGATTAGTTACATCCCTTAAGCCAGGCCAACATCCTACAGCATGGAGGGAGGGAGGGAAGTGGGAAGAGGAAAGGAAGGAATGCAGAAAGGAAAGAAGGAAGGAGAGAGGGAAGAGAGAGGAAGGTAGAAAGGAAGGAAGCAGAGAGGGAAGAGGGAAGGAAGAAAGGGTGGAAGGAAGGGGGAGGAAGGAGAGAGGGAAGAAAGAAGGAAGGAAGGAAAAAGAGGAACAAAGGGAGGAAGGGAGAAAGAAGGAAGGAAAGAGAGAAGGAAGAAAGGGAGGGAGGGAGGAAGGAGAGAGGGAAGACAGGAAGGAAGGAGAAAGGGAAGCAAGAAAGAAAGAAGGAAAAAGGAATAAAGGGAGGGAGGAAGAGAGAAAGGAAGGAAAAAGAGAAGGAAGAAAGCGAGGGAGGGAGGGAGGAGAGAGGGAAGAGAACATGAAGGGAGGAGAGAGGGAAGAGAGAAAGAAGGAAGGAGGGAAAGAGGGATGAGAGAATGAAGAAAGGGAGGGAAGAAGGGAGGAAAGAGAAAAAGAAAGAAGGAAAGGAAGGCAGGAGAGAGGAATGAGAAAAGGAAGGAAGGTAGAAAGGAAGGAGAGGGGGGGAACAGAAAAAAGAAGAAAGGAGATAGGAAAGAGAGGAAGGAAGAAAGAAGGAAAGAAGAAAGGAAGGAGAGAGGGAAGAGAGAAAGATAGGAAAGAAGGGAAGAGGGAAGAGAAGGAAGAAAGGGAGAGAAGAAGGGAGGGAAGAGAGAAAGAAAGAAGAAAGGGGAGAGGGAAAAGGATGGAAGGAAGAAAGGAAGGAGAGAGGGAAGAGAGAAAGATAGGAAGGAAAGAGGGAAGAGAGAAGGAAGAAAGGGAGAGAAGAAGGGAGGGAAGAGAGAGGGAAGAGAGAAAGAAAGGAAAGGAAGAAAGGGGAGAGGGAAAAGGATGGAAGGAAGGAAGGAGAGAGGGAAGAGAGAAAGAAGGAAGGAAAGAGAGAAAGAAAGAAGGAAGGAAAGAGAGAAAGAAAGAAGGAAAGAGAGAAGGAGCGGAGGAGGAGGAGGAGGAAGAGGAGAGACCGATCTGCCTAGGCAAAATCAGGCACCCAGCCTGTAGTAGCATCCACCAGACGGTGAATTTCCAAGGGATTTGTAGTAATTAGATGACAAAATGCAGGCCAATCTCAAAGCTTTGCCCAAGATGTTACTCAGGGGTCAAAGACTTGACACTCCTTGCTGGTAATTTGTAAGTGTCAATCACGCTCAGCCCTCGGACAAACTGCTCCGCCTTCCCACCAAATCCAACCTCTTTGGCCTCTGGCCGGTTCTGGCTCCTTCCAGCGGCATCACCGCCTAAGGCCGGCCTGCGAATCCCGTGGCCGTCCGCACCGCAACCCTGGCGTTAGGAAACTCAAGGCGCTGGCCGCCCACCCTGATTTCCAAAGGCACTCATTTCTGCTGCGTTTCTCCCCCACTACAGGCCGTCCCTGACTTACGACGGCTTGTTTAGTGACCGGTCAAAGTCATGCCAGCCCTGGGGGAAAAAAAAACACGACTTAGGGCCATTTTCTGAATTGGGGGCACGCTTGGCTGGCTGTATTTCGGACGCTTGGGTGGCTGTATTTTTTTTTTAAATACATTTTTATTTACAAATTTTTAAAAGAAAAAGAAAACAAATTGTTCCCCTGACACATATACAGACAATATGACCTGACATAGACTAAGGGTATAATTTTAAATTTTGATATTTATTGGTTTTAATGTTTACATTATCCAAATTTTAGCACAGGTTTAATAATTTAATTGTCTTTTATATTTTGTATGTGTTGTTGGGGTTTTTATCTTTCTGTGCACCGCCCTGAGTCCCTTTTAGATGAAAATAGGGCGATATATAAATCGAAATTAAATGAATAAATAAATAAAATATATTGCAATAAGCTAGTCTAAGTATCCTTCCATTAAACCGAGAGCTACCAGAGAACAATTAGAACTATTTGGAGTTTCCTTTTCTATGTTTCATCCAATTGTGCCATAAGTTCCAACGGTTGTAATAATCCGAGTCCTTCTGGTTTTCTGAGTATTTTCATTAGGCTGCCGACTCGTATTTATGACCGTTGCGGCGTCCATGCGGTCCCCTTTTGCAACCGTCGGACAAGCCAAAGTCCATGGAGGGAAGCTGGATTCCCTTCACAACTGTGTTGCTAATTTTACAACCGCAGGGATTCACTTAACGTCTGTAGCAAGAGAGGTCGTAAAAGAGGGAGGGGGAACTCACTTAGTAGCTGTCTCGCTTAGGGACAGACAATTTGGCTGAACTGTGGTCGTAAGCCCGAGGACTGAGTGTTTAAGGCATGAGGATCGCTTTCGAACTCACCAAGGTTATCATTGTGGTGCAATGCACTATGGATACTCCAACCATTCGCTTAGCGACGGTTCGACGTTATGACGGCACTGGAAAAGGTGACTTGGGGCCAGTCTTTAACTGAGCCCAGGTTTTAGGCTGTTAAGTGAGAAATTTGTTTTGCTTTGCCCTGTTTTATGACTTATTTCTGCCAGATGTGTTATGTAACTCTCCGCGGTTGTAAAGTTAGCAACACGGTCGTTAAGTGAATCTGGCTTCCTCCCCTTGACTTTTGCCGGTCAGAAGTTCATAAAAAGGGGGTTGTGGGATCTCCCCTCCCCCCTGAACGTTGCAGCCGTCATAAAAGTGAGTCAGCAGTTAAGCCTCCGAATGTAAATCGAATGGGGAGGCTGCAACGGTCATGCAAAAAAAAACAACGATCGCAAGTTGCTTTTTTCAGCCGTTGTAACTTCAAACGGACACTAAACGAACCGTCGTAAGTCGGGGACTATCCGTCCTTGTGAATTTCTGCTGTTTTGGCTGTTCCTTGTCTATTGTGCTGGCTGCGCCCCCTGGTGGCGAAAAGAAACTAATACAATGGCAGGAGAAATTGGAAGGGGAAGCCAATTGTGGGAAGAAATGGAGAAAACCCAGAATGGAACCGCAAATGTATAATAGCAATAGCCCTTAGACTTATAGACCGCTTCTGCAAGTGCTTTACGATTAGAATCAAGATCACGAGAAGCATTAATACCACTTTATCAGGCCTTGGTGAGGCCACACTTGGAATATTTGCATCCAGTTTTGGTCGCCACGATGTAGAAAAGATGTGGAGACTCTGGAAAGAGTGCAGAGAAGAGCAAGAAAGAGGATTAAGGGACTGGAGACTAAAACATATGAAGAACGATTGCAGGAACTGGGTATGTCTAGTTTGATGAAGAGAAGGACCAGGGGAGACATGATAGCAGTGTTCCGATATCTCAGGGGCTGCTACAAAAAAGAGGGAGTCAAGCTATTCTCCAAAGCACCTGGGGGCAGGACAAGAAGCAATGGGTGGAAACTAATCAAGGAGAGAAGCAACTTAGAACTGAGGAGAAATTTCCTGACAGTGAGAATCAGTGGAAAAACTTGCCTCCAGGAGCTGTGGATGCTCCAACACTGGAAGTTTTTAAAAAGATGTTGGATATCCATTTGTCTGAAGTGGTGCCTGAGCAGGGGGTTGGACTAGAAGACCTCTAAGGTGCCTTCCAACTCTTCTATTTTCTTCTATTCTACTCTCCCTCCTTCTTATTCTATTCTATTCTGTTGAATTTGATTCTATTTTATTTTCTATTCTACTTCTACTTCTATTCCAGTCTATTCCATTGCATTCTATTCTATTCTGCTCTAATTCTATTTCATTCCATTCCATTCTATCCTATTTTTTTCTATTCTCCTTCCTTCTTATTCTGTTCTATTCTGTTCTGTTCAATTCTATTTTATTTTATTTTCTATTGTATTCTATTCTATGTCTATTCTATTCTCCTTCTTTTTCCTTATTCTATTCTATTTCTATCATACCCTGTTCTGCTCTATTCTATATTCTATTCTATTCTGCTCTATTCTATTCTTTCCATTTCTATTCTATTCTCCTTCCTTTTCCCCCTATTCTATTCTATTCTATTATACCCTATTCTATTCTGCTCTATTCTATATTCTATTCTATTCTGCTCTATTCTATTCTTTCCATTTCTATTCTATTCTCCTTCCTTTTCCCCCTATTCTATTCTATTCTATTATACCCTATTCTATTCTGCTCTATTCTATATTCTATTCTATTCTGCTCTATTCTATTCTTTCCATTTCTATTCTATTCTCCTTCCTTTTTTCCCTATTCTATTCTATTCTATCATACCCTATTCTATTCTGCTCTATTCTATATTCTATTCTATTCTATTCTGCTCTATTCTATTCTACTTCTATTCTATTCTCTTTCCTTCTTATTCTGTTCTATTCTGTTCTGTTCCATTCACTTTTCTATTCTATTTCTACTCTATTCTCCTTCCTTCTTCCCTTCTTCTATCCTATCCTATCCTGCCCCAATCTCCGACCCTCCGCTGGACAAAGTTAACCAAGGCCGCTGTGCCAACGGGAAGCCCCCTCCCTCCCTCCACGGAAGAGCTGCTCAGCTGCCCACCTGCCAGCCCGGCTTCTCTTTCCCTTCGTCTGCTCACCG
This sequence comes from Rhabdophis nuchalis, assembly GCA_039707465.1. NCBI lineage: Eukaryota > Metazoa > Chordata > Lepidosauria > Squamata > Natricidae > Rhabdophis > Rhabdophis nuchalis. The sequence goes on from CM077660.1 coordinate 4,838,455, forward strand.
AGCCGCCTTATTATTTTGCTGGCACACGGTGGTGTGGGCTCGGCTGGCATATTTCGCCGATTCAGGTCACATCCCCGTTCATGCCGGCCGACGTCTGTTGATATTCTCGGTCCCTTGCCCAACTCCACGTTGGAGGTGAAAGCCTTCCTTATTAGCCAATTTGGATACCCATTTGCTGTGAATTACTCAGCCTGATTATTATTCATGAAGGGGTAAACCTGAAATCTCGGCGCCCCCGCGAGGCCGTTTCTCGGCTGTCCCTGGGTGTGTGTGTGTGTGTGTGTGTGTCCCCTTCCCGGCTCTATTTAAAAGGCAAACAGAAGGCCGCAAGGAGACAACACCGCACAACGCACCGGGTGGCTGAGAAAGGATGCCCGAAAGAGAATTCTTTTCTCTTCTACTCTCCTTCCTTCTTATTCTATTCTATTCTGTTGAATTCAATTCTATTTTATTTTGTATTCTACTTCTACTTCTATTCCAGTTTATTCCATTCTATTCTATTCTGCTCTAATTCTATTCTATTCTGCTCTAATTCTATTCTATTTCTATTCTGCTCTTATTCTATTCTATTTCTATTCTGCTCTATTTCTATTCTATTCTATTTCTATTCTGCTCTAATTCTATTCTATTCTGCTCTAATTCTATTCTATTCTGCTCTAATTCTATTCTATTTCTATTCTGCTCTAATTCTATTCTATTCCTATTCTATTCTGCTCTAATTCTATTCTATTTCTATTCTGCTCTAATTCTATTCTATTTCTATTCTGCTCTAATTCTATTCTATTCTGCTCTAATTCTATTCTATTTCTATTCTGCTCTAATTCTATTCTATTTCTATTCTGCTCTAATTCTATTCTATTTCTATTCTGCTCTAATTCTATTCTATTCCTATTCTATTCTGCTCTAATTCTATTCTATTTCTATTCTGCTCTAATTCTATTCTATTCTGCTCTAATTCTATTCTATTCTGCTCTAATTCTATTCTATTTCTATTCTGCTCTAATTCTATTCTATTCCTATTCTATTCTGCGCTAATTCTATTCTATTTCTATTCTATTCTGCTCTAATTCTATTCTATTTCTATTCTATTCTGCTCTAATTCTATTCTATTCTATTCTGCTCTAATTCTATTCTATTCCTATTCTGCTCTAATTCTATTCTATTTCTATTCTGCTCTAATTCTATTCTATTCTATTTCTATTCTATTCTGCTCTAATTCTATTCTATTTCTATTCTGCTCTAATTCTATTCTATTCCTATTCTATTCTGCTCTAATTCTATTCTATTTCTATTCTATTCTGCTCTAATTCTATTCTATTCTATTTTTATTCTATTCTGCTCTAATTCTATTCTATTCTATTCTGCTCTAATTCTATTCTATTTCTATTCTGCTCTAATTCTATTCTGCTCTAATTCTATTCTATTCTGCTCTAATTCTATTCTATTCTATTCTGCTCTAATTCTATTCTATTCTATTCTGCTCTAATTCTATTCTATTCTGCTCTAATTCTATTCTATTCTATTTCTATTCTATTCTGCTCTAATTCTATTCTATTCTATTTCTATTCTATTCTGCTCTAATTCTATTCTATTCTGCTCTAATTCTATTCTATTCTATTTCTATTCTATTCTGCTCTAATTCTATTCCTATTCCTATTCCGCTCTAATTCTATTCTGCTCTAATTCTATTCCATTCTATTCTGCTCTAATTCTATTCTATTCTACTATTCAATTCAATTCCATTCCATTCTGCTCTAATTCTATTCTATTCTACTCTACTCTAATTCACAACGCACTGGGTGGCTGAGAAAGGATGCCCGCCTTGCAAAGGCACTGCTTATACCCCAGGGGTGCGCCATGCCAAGGAAAAGCACCAGCACCCCCAAAACAGTCTGGCATCCCCTTTATGTTGGCAAACGCACAAGCCAGGGCTTCGTGGTTGTTGCTGCTGGTGTGTAATGCTGGCTTTTGGAACCGAGATGATCCTTCCCCCCCCACTCCAAAGCCAGGCCCCGGAGGGGGGGGGGGAGCTGCTAATCCAATTAACACATCTTGGGTTTAAAATTCTCCCCGTCCTTTGTCCTCCTTCCCTGGAGGGGAAGCGCCGTCAAATCGATCGCCCGGAAAACTCCGCCGGCAAGTCCCTGGCGGGGTGGATGTGGAGACCTGTGTAGGCTGTTGCTTGTTTATTTATTTATTTATGTATGTATGTACCGTATGTATTTATTTTCAGCCCGGCTGCCGCGGCTGAGAACGGAGGGTGGACTCTTCCCACCCAAGGATATGTTGTGTAAGCCGCCTGTCTTGGGACTAGCTGCTGTGTGGGACACAACATGCCACAACAACAAATAACAACGCCTCCCCCCCATCTCTCCCCCCCCCACCCGCCCTCCAGGATATTTAAAAAAACGATAAAGCTATTAAAACCAGTCCAAATCACAGGCCAACCTATTTCACAAGGTGTCCTGTTAAGGAGATAAAATGGGAACCTTCTTACAAGGAGGAGGGAGAGGGGGAGGAGGAAGAGGAGGAGGGAGAGGAAGAGGGAGGGGGAGGAGGAAGAAGAGGAGGGGGGAGAAAAGGAAGAGGAGGAGGGAGCGGGGGAGGAGGAAGAGGAGGAAAAGGAGGAGGGAGAGGAAGGGGGGAGGAGGAAGAAGAGGAGGGGGAAGAAAAGGTAGAGGAGGAGGGAGAGGGGGAGGAGGAAGAGGAGGAAAAGGAGGAAGAGTGGGGGAGGAGGAAGAAGAGGAGGGGGAAGAAAAGGAAGAGGAGGAAAAAGAGGAGGGGGAGGAAGAGGAGAAGGAGGAGGAGAAGAAGGGTAATAATAATATCTAGCATTATTTTGCCAGGAGGAAGGAGAGGAAGATGGGGGAGGAGGGAGGAAGAGGAGGGGAGGAAAAGGAAGAGGAGGAGAAAAAGGAGGAGGGAGAGGAAAAGGAAGGGAGGGGGAGGAAGAGGAGGAGAGTAATAATATCTAGTATTACTGTGCCAGGAGAAGGGAGAAGAAGAGAGAGGAGGAGGTGGAGGAAAAGGAGGAGGGAGAGGAGGAGGAGGAAAAGGAGGAGGGGGAGGAAGAGGAGGAGGGGGAGGAAGAGGAGGAGGAGGAGGAGGAAAAGGAGAAAAAGGAGGGGGGGAGGAAGAGGAAGGAGGAGGAGGAAGAGGAGGAGGAGAGGAAGAGGAGGAGGGGGAGGAAGAGGAGAAGAATAGGTCCTTGGTGCTCCCCAAGCTTAGCTGTTTTCTTGGAGATTCTCCCTCCTTTCCTCCCCTCCCTCTCTCTCTCTCTCTCTCTTGCATCTCCCTCCCTCCCTCTCTCTCTCTCTCTCCTGTAATGGGCTGTGCGAAGGACCTTGAGAGGCTGGAGGAAGAGCTGCAGATCAGGAAGAAAAACTAAGTCACGAGGAAGAGCGGGAGCGAAGAAAGCATCTCCATCGATAGGGCAGCGTTCGTTCGTACTCCTGGTTTGCATTTCTTATCCGGACTGCCTCCCACCACCAAAAGCGCTTCCCTCTCAACTAAGGGACGGGAAGACCCTCCCACAAAACAAATCATTTTCAACTACAAGGTCTCCAAGGCCCTAAAAAAAAGGAGACTCCAAGTAGGACGTCCTAAGTAGGAAGCCGTCGAAGAAAAGACCGAAGACTTCCATCGATTTCCGTAAAAACTCTTGAAAGGTTTTTTTTAGAAGAGCCCCTGTCCCCTTCTACTGTTTCCCCCTGCCCGGCCCACCCACCTACCCCAGCTACCCTCTCCCCATTCCTCAACCCCTGGTAACCCCGAACATCTGACTGGCAAGCCTTTCACATTTCAATCCCAGCAGAACAAATTGAATTAGATGTTGAAACCAAGCTGGGCTCTATTTGCCAAAACCTACCGACTCGGCTCGCACTAATCCTTTCCCGGCTGCTGCAGATCACAGAAGCGTCTTCCGGGGAGACTCGGCTTGCCATGACAAAATAATAATAATAATAATAATAATATGCGGAGGGAAGGGACTTGGGGAGGGGATGACACCCAACTACAGGTAGCAGAGATCTCCCTAACTCTTGTGGGGTCCTTGGTGTGCTTTTAACTTGGTCGTTCTCCTGCAGGTCAATTTTGCAGGAGAGCATGCAAAACTGGATAGTGGTGAGCAGTGGTGGGTTTCTGCAGGCTCGCACCTACTCGCGAGAGCCGGTTGGTGAAATTTAGAGAACCGGTGAGAGGGGGTTCCACTGGCGTACCTGGAAGTAAATCTGGCCCACCGCTGCCAGTGACCCAACGGGAAGGAAAGGAAAGGGAGGAAAGAAAGAAAGAAAGAAAGAAAGAAAGAAAGAAAGAAAGAAAGAAAGAAAGAAAGAAAGAAAGAAAGAAGGAAAGAAAGAAGAAAGAATTTATCATCACAATTGAGTCCAAAATTTTGGTTGCTAAGCAAAAGCGTTGTTAAATGAGTTTCACCACATTTTAAAAGGTGGCCACTCCCACCCTGTCACATGACTGCCAAGCCACGCCCACAAAATAGGCCACACCCACAGAGTAGGTTCTAAAAAATTTGAAACCCACCACTGGGTGGTGAGGGTGGTGGAGGAGTTAAGCTTGCCATCAGCTTAGAGTCCTTACGTCGTCACAAATGTGGACCCAAGTGCAACTCCTCTTGAATGCTGTTTTACCCTTATCTGGTCCTCATTCAGATTTGGGCTTTAGTTTATATGTTCAAAGAACGAGGCGTGTGTAAATAATAGATTGGAAAGGGATGTAAGGAGGAAAAAAGGGAATGTAAAAGGATGAACATAAAGACGGAAGCTGGAATATCATCCCGAAAATACGCCAGATGGCAGAGGAAAATAGGCGATCACAGCACTAGAAAGAGGAAAGGAAGAGAGGAAAGGTAGGAAGAAGAGAGGAAAGGAGAGGGAAAGAAGAAAGAGGAAAGGAGAGGAAGAGAGGGAGGGGTAGGAAGAGTAGGAGAGAGGGTAGGAAGGGAGAAAAGAATAGAGGAGTAAGGGAGAGGGAAGAAGAAAAGGGAAGAGAGAGGAGGAAAGGAGAAAATAGAGAAGAAGGTAGATTTGAACAAGGATATCTAGTGGAGGCCCCCAGTGATGTCACATCCATCAGAATGTAGTTGTGTTAAGGTAAAAGGTAAAGGTTCCAGACTCTAGGGGGCGGTGCTCATCTCCGTTTCAAAGCCGAAGAGCCAGCGCTGTCTGAAGACGTCTCCGTGGTCATGTGGCCGGCATGACTCAACGCCCAAAGGTGCAGAGAACGCTGTTCCCTTCTCACCAAAGGTGGTTCCTATTTTTCTACTTGCATTTTTTAACGTGCTTTCGAACGGCTAGGTTGGCAGAAGTTGGGATGAGTCACGGGAGCTCCCTCCGTTAGGCGGCGCTGGGGATTCGAACTGCCGACCTTGCTGATTGACAAGCTCAGCGTCTGAGCCCCTGAGCCACGGTGTCCCTTGTAGTTGTGTAGATCAGGGGTCCCCAACCTTTGCAACTTTAAGTCTGAAGTCCTTCAGACTTAAAGTTGCAAAGGTTGGAGACCCCTGGCCCAGGCCCTGACACTGACAGCTTTGCTGTCTGGAGAAGTCTGGGAGCTGAAGTCCTTCAGACTTAAAGTTGCAAAGGTTGGAAACCCCTGGCCAAGGCCCTGACACTGACAGCTTTGCTGGCTGGAGATGTCTGGGAGCTGAAGTCCTTCAGACTTAAAGTTGCAAAGGTTGGGGACCCCTGGCCCAGGCCCTGACAGCTTTGCTGTCTGGAGACGTCTGGGAGCTGAAGTCCTTCAGACTTAAAGTTGCAAAGGTTGGAGACCCCTGGCCCAGGCCCCGACACTGACAGCTTTGCTGGCTGGAGAAGTCTGGGAGCTGAAGTCCTTCAGACTTAAAGTTGCAAAGGTTGGGGACCCCTGGCCCAGGCCCCGACACTGACAGCTTTGCTGGCTGGAGAAGTCTGGGAGCTGAAGTCCTTCAGACTTAAAGTTGCAAAGGTTGGAGACCCCTGGCCCAGGCCCTGACACTGACAGCTTTGCTGGCTGGAGAAGTCTGGGAGCTGAAGTCCTTCAGACTTAAAGTTGCAAAGGTTGGAGACCCCTGGCCCGGGCCCTGACACTGACAGCTTTGCTGGCTGGAGAAGTCTGGGAGCTGAAGTCCTTCAGACTTAAAGTTGCAAAGGTTGGGGACCCCTGGCCCAGGCCCCGACACTGACAGCTTTGCTGGCTGGAGAAGTCTGGGAGCTGAAGTCCTTCAGACTTAAAGTTGCAAAGGTTGGAGACCCCTGGCCCAGGCCCTGACATTGACAGCTTTGCTGGCTGGAGAAGTCTGGGAGCTGAAGTCCTTCAGACTTAAAGTTGCAAAGGTTGGAGACCCCTGGTGTAGATGATGTAAATTGTGTGATTAGCCTCCTCTTTCTCCCCGCCCCAAACACACACCGCCCCCCCCCATCCCAAATGCATTTGAAGGACACCCCAGTAGAGAAAGATGAGTTATATTATTACTCTGAAGGGGGAAACCTTCATTTAAAGAAAAAAAAAAAGGTACAATGGGAATATAATGAACTCAGCTGAATGAGGTCCGGTTTGCCAACAATAGCCAGGAACACAATTGTGAAAGGGCTTGAAAACAGCTCTACTCATCTTCAACAGCAGCTGCTTTCGACAGCTTTCGTTTCTAAGGGACGGCATTCTTATTCATCTGGATTTAATTAAGCAACAGATATCAGGGGGAAAAAAGTGTAACGTTTATGGGGTTGGTCCTTGAAATCTAACTTTAAGCAAAAGGGAACCTCCGTCTCACCAGGGGATTGATTTAGATTCAGGTGAACAGAGTTGGAAGGGACCTTGTAGGTCATCTAGTCCAACCCCCTGCCGAAGCAGGAGACCCTACTCCATTTCTGACAGAGGGCAGTCCAGTCTCTTCTTGAAAGCCTCCAATGATGAAGCTCCCACAACCTCCGAAGGCAACTTCTGTTCCATGGGTGGATTGTTCTCACTGTCAGAAAGTTCCTCCTTATTTCCAGGTTGAATCTCTCCTTGGTCAGTTTCCATCCATGATTCCTTGTCTGGCCTTCGGGTGCTTTGGACAATAGCTTGACCCCCTTCCTCCTCTCTGTGGCACCAGCTGAAATACTGGAAGACTTGCTATCCTGTCTCCCCTGGTCCTTCTTTTCACTAGACTAGCCAGGCCCAGTTCATCCTATATTTGAGCCTCCAGACGTTTGATCATCTTAGATAGATTCGGATGGACAGAGTTGGAAGGGACCTTGGAGGTCATCCAGTCCAATCCCCTATCCAAGCAGGAGACCGTACACCATTTCTGACAGATGGCAGTTCAATCTCTTCTTGAAAGTCTCAAGTGATGAAGCTCCCACAACTTCCGAAGGCAACTTCTGTTCCATGGGTTGATTGTTCTCCCGGTCAGGAAATTTCTCATTTCCAGGTTGAATCTCTCCTTGGTCACTTTCCATCCATTGTTCCTTGTCTGGCCTTCAGGTGCTTTGGGAAATAGCTTGACCCCCTTCCTCTCTGTGGCAGCCCCTCAAATATTGGAAGACTGCTCTCCTGTCTCCCCTGGTCCTTCTCTTCACTAGACCAGCAATGCCCAGTTCCTGCAACCGTCCATCCTATGTTTTAATCTCCAGACCTTTGATCTTCTTAGATAGATTCAGATTAACAGAGTTGGAAGGGATCTTGGAGGTCATCTAGTCCAACCTCCCCCCCCCCCAAGCAGGAGACCCTACACCATTTCCGACAGAGGGCAGCCCAGTCTCTTCTTGAAAGCCTCCAGTGATGAAGCTCCCACAACTTCCGAAGGCAACTTTCTGTTCCACGGGTGGATGGTTCTCACATATCTCCTTATTTCTGAAAGGTTCCTGTTACTCCCCAATCCTGAAGGATTTAAGGCAACGGCTTGGCCACGCTAACTCTCCACTTCTCTGCCCTTCTCTTCATCTCTGACTTCCCGGGAAGCTAGAGGTCTTCATCCTACAGGGAACCTCTGGAATTGGGCAGCTGCTTTAGCTGGGATTAACTCGGGCTGCCCTCTTTTGTCCTCTGCCCCATTCATGCCAGGCACGGACCCTGAAGCGACGGGAAAGGACGGCCTTCCGCAGGGATAAATGGATACCACTGGACCTCAGGCTTATGGCGGATAAACCGTGGGAAATAGTCTTTTAATCTGTGGAGGATTAACCCGGCAAATCTGCCTTGCCTCCTACAGAGGGAAGAAGGAGGCAGCGATCAGCCACCTGTGCAGGAAGTCCTTGTCTTATGGCCCACGTTGAGCCCAGAACCTTCCACAGAGACCCGTTTTAGCCCCATTTCACCCCTTTCTTGGCACTGTGGTTAAGTTAGTAACGTGGTCGTAAAATGAATCGGGCTTCCCCCCCTTGACTTGGCTTGGCAGAAGGTGGCAAAAGAGGATCACGTGATCTCGTGATATTGTAGGGAGGAGGAAGAGGAGAAGATGCCAGTTTTGATGGGCAACAAAGAAGAAGGAGAGGAGGACTGTGGGATCCTTGTTGTTCTCTGAGCTTGGTTGTTTTCTTGCAGCCGTTTCATTACTCAACTAAGTAACATCATCAGTGCTAGAAGGGGGAGGGGGTTGTGGAGAGGAGGAGGGGAAAGGGGGAGAGAGAAGGTGGAGAGGAAGAAAAAGATGAAGAGGAGGAGGAGGAGGAGGAGAAAGAAAGAAGAGGAAGAAGAAGCAGAAGTAGAAGAGAAAGAAGAGGAGAAGAAGAAGAAGGAAGAAGAAGGAAGAAGAAGAGGAGGAAGAAGAAGAAGCAGAGGTAGAAGAAGAGGAAGAAGAAGAGGAGGAGGAGGAGGAGAAGAAAGAAAGAAGAAGAGGAAGAGGAAGAGGAGGAGGAGGAGAAGGAAGAAGAAGAGGGGGAAGAAGAGGAGGAGAAGAAGAAGGAAGAAGGAGAGGAGGAAGAAGAAGAAGCAGAGGTAGAAGAGGAAGAAGAAGAGGAAGAGGAGGAGGAGAAGAAAGAAAGAAGAGGAGGAAGAAGAGGAAGGGGAGGAAAAGAAGAAGAGGAAGAAGAAGAAGAAGAAGGAAGAAGAGGAGGAGGAGGAGGAGGAGAAGAAGAAGGAGAAGGAGGAGAAGGAGAAGAAGAAGAAGAGGAGGTATGTTAGTGAGGACCAAGTGAAGATCATAGTCAATTCTTTCGAAAGAGAATACTTCACATACCTTTGGGTTTCCAAGTGAGGAGTCTAGCCATTGTCTTCTTCGTCATCCTCCAATTTCTCCAAGAATTCTTCTAAAATGGCTGTCCGCTGTTTCTTGGCAGGGGGATCTGGGTAAGATGAAGTGACACTGTTTGGTGGACGTGGCACAATAACAATTTTATTTCTGTCCCCTTAGTCAATTCACCCCAAAAGTCTTATCTTGGAGACTTGCCCAAGACGGAGAGCACTAACCAGAGTTACAGAATACAGAATAATGGAGCTGGAAGGGACCTTGGAGGTCTCCTCGTCCAGCCCCCTGCTCAAACAGGAGACCGTAGGCCATTCTGGACCAATGGCTGTCCAGTCTCTTCTTCAAAACCTCCAGGGATGGAGCTCCAACCACTTCTGAAGGCCAGTCCTTCCACTGGTTTGTGGTTCTCACTTTCTACATCGAGGTTGGATCTCTCTCTAAGGATCTTCCACTGATTGCTTCTTGTCCTGCCTTCAGGGGCTTTGGAGAATAGCTTGACTCCCTCTTCCCTTTATCGTGTCACCCCTAGACCTTCTCTTTCTTAAGCTAGATTTCTTCGTTTAGACTAGATTTCTAACTTTGTTACACTAGATTTGAAGAGTCAACAAAACATGATGTCTACAAGAACAAAATGCACCAACTTTAGACTCCAAGGTTTATCAGCAATGGAGAAGGGCCATGGTTAAGCAGATCTGTTCTGTTTTGTTCTTATTCCTATTCTACATTCTATTCTATTCTATTCCAATTTTTCTATTCTGTTCTGTTCTATTCAAATTTTTCTTTTCTTTTCTATTATTCTATTCTGTCCTGTTCTATTCTATTCTCCTTCCTTCCTTCCTTCCTTCCTTCCTTCCTTCCTTCCTTCCTTCCTTCCTTCTTTCTCTATTCTATTCTATTCTATTTTTATTCCTATTCCTATTCTATATTCTATTCTATTCTATTTTTATTCCTATTCCTATTCTATATTCTATTCTATTTTTATTCCTATTCCTATTCCTATTCTATATTCTATTCTATTCTATTCTATTTTTATTCCTATTCCTATTCTATATTCTATTCTATTCCTATTTTTCTATTCTGTTCTGTTCCTATTTTTCTTTTTTCTTATTCTATTCTATTCTATTCTGTTCTGTTCTATTTTATTCTATTCTATTAGTATTTTTCCTTTCTATTTTTCTGTTCTGTTCTGATTTTTTTTCTTATCTACTATTCTATTCTATTCTATTCTACTCTATTCTACTTTCCTTCTATTCTATTCTACTCTACTCTACTCTCCTTCCTTCTCCCTCTCTTCTCTTCTCCTTCCTTCTTCCCATTCTCCTTCTCATCCTATCCTCTCTTCTCTGCCGCGACTCACATAACAACAGTGGCAAAGAAAGTCGTACAATGGGGCAAAACTCACTTAATGACCATCTCGCTTAGCGATGGAACTCCTGGGCTCAATTGTGGTCGTAAGTCAAGTAACTCCCCAAGGTTTTTTTTTTTTAAGTCACAAGCGAATTGAATTGGGGGAGGCGGCTGAATCCATCCTTCCCCTGTTATCATCTTCCTTTTCTGTCTTTTCCCTCGTTTCAGATCTCGCTCTCTCCATGCGGAGAACAGCTGTTCAAATCCCAATCTTCCCCATCAAAATGCCCGTCTCCGACAAACAAATCAATGTACTTTTTTTTTTTTCCCTTCCAGGACTGGAGGAAAAAAGGGTGTAAAAATAAACAGACAGAACAAGCTGCTGCATATTCTCCCAGCATTACAGCTGCTTCCCAAGATAAACAGCAAGTAAATGTCAGAAAAACATCAATAGAAGGGAAATTAACCTGACAAGAAGCGAGCAAGCGCCCCCCACCCCCACCCAACAACCATCACCCACCACCACCACCACTCCCCTTTCCCCAAATCCATTCGCTTTTTCCATTCCCAACCAAATAATTCTGCATTGGGGGAATCCGCCGTGCTCTCCCCCTTCCAAACCCCAATGATTTTATTTTTCAATTAATTCCTTGACAGGAAGCCAGACAGGATGGTAGGACTTCTGCTCCTGTGTTTTTAACAATTGTCGAGGGAAGCAGAAGAGGTTGGGGGGGGGGGGAGTGGATGAGGGGGACTTTGGAAAGGGGGTGGAGAGCTTGCAACACTTTTAATCTTCTCCCTTCCCCACTTCCATATATAATATAATATAATTAATACAATACAATACAGTGTAATAACAGTTGGAAGGGACCTTAGAGGTCTTCTAATCCAGCCCCCTGCTTAGGCAGGAAACCCTACACCACTTCAGACAAAGGGTTATCCAACATCTTCTTAAAAACTTCCAGTGTTGGAGCATTCACCACTTCTGGAGGCAAGTTGTTCCACTGATTAATTGTTCTCACTGTCAGGAAATTTCTCCTTAGTTCTAAGTTGCTTCTCTCCTTGATTAGTTTCCACCCATTGCTTCTTGTCCTGTGCTTTCAGGTGCTTTGGAGGATAGCTTGACTCCCTCTTCTTTGGGGCAACCCCTGAGATATCAGAAGACTGCTATCATGTCTCCCCTCATGGAGAACAAGGGTATCCATGGCTATCATGATGGATGCCTAAGGACACCCTCCGGGTTGGAGAGATAGGCAGGAGATCTCTCAATGTCATTTGCAGGGAATCATAAAGCAGGTGAAGACATCTGCTTGGGAAGACCCTGAAGCAAATGGGGAGCCACTGTGGGAGACAGAAGGCTGGACCGGATGGGCTGTGGCCTCTTCCAGCAAGGCTGTTCTTAGGTTCAGAAAGAAAGAAAGAAAGAAAGGAAGGAAGGAAGGAAGGAAGGAAGGAAGGAAGGAAGGAAGAAAGAAAGAAAGAAAGAAAGAAAGAAAGAAAGAAAGAAAGAAAGAAAGAAAGAGGAGCCACTGTGGGAGACAGAAGGCTGGACCGGATGGGCTGTGGCCTCTTCCAGCAAGGCTGTTCTTATGTTCTTAAGTTCCTCCTCATCACAGAATATTTCTCACTCAGGGCCAGACTGTAGAACCTTGGTGCTCTCTGAGCTCTTGCCAACATTTCCTTGCCAGCCCTGATGATGTTACCAAGTACGGCCATGCAACGTTTGCAAAGAAAACCGCCAAGCTCAGAAAGCCCCAAGAAACGGCACCCCTGCAGTTCATATATTGCTCTCGTATCAATCCTACTAGCACTGGCTGGGTTGGGTTGAGAAACTTTTAGCTTAGGTCAACAAAAGGATATTTGTATGGATCCAGAGAGGTTGGGGTGGGGTGGAGGGGTAGGGGGAGAAAGTCTTGATTGCTTTCCTGGTAGGTTTTTGGGTTGGTTTTTGGTTTTTTTTGCACTTTTCTCTAAACCTTGCTTCGTTTCCTTTTTTCTCAGCAATTACTGGAGCCAGAAAGAGCAAAGGGAGGGGAGGGATAGAAGAAAAGAGGAGGGGGAAAAAAGCTGACACATCTGTACAGTCACAGAAGTGAAGCCTTCAGGAATCCAATAATGTACCACTAAGCGAAATACTATGAGGAAGGGTCTGGGTGGGTGCAATTCCCTTAATGAAGCAGCCAGGGCTGCCCGGATTCGGAGTCAGGAAAAGCAGGTTTATTTATTTTTTGGCTAATTTCACTTAGGAATACCTAAACAAACTATTGTCCATGAAGGTGAGGTGCTGTCGCTGCGGGTGATTTTAGCCTATGAATTTATAATACGGCTCTTCTTTTATTAAGCTTTATTGTTTTGTTTTTTTATATGGGGTTTTATATTCTGTAAGCCGCCTTGAGTCGCCATCTGCAAATAGGCGGCAATATAAATTCCATGCATAAATTCAAATAAATAAGTAAGCAAGTAAAAGGTTAAAGGTTCCCCTCGCACATACGTGTTAGTCGTTCCTGACTCCAGGGGGCGGTGGTGCTCCTCTCCGTTTCAAAGCCGAAGAGCCAGCGCTGTCCGAAGACGTCTCCGTGGTCATGTGGCCGGCATGACTCAACGCCCAAGGCGCACGGAAACACTGTTCCCTTCCCACCCAAAGGTGGTTCCTATTTTTCTACTTGCATTTTTTAACGTGCTTTCGAACTGCTAGGTTGGCAGAAGCTGAGACAAGTCACGGGAGCTCACTCCGTTACGGGGCGCTAGGGATTCGAACCGCCGAACTGCCAATCTTTCTGATCGACAAGCCCAGTGTCTTAGCCACTGATCCATCATGTCCCTTAATAAATAAATACATACATACATACATATGACTTGTATTCACCACGCTGCAAAATTGTTATGCATTTTATAGCTCTGGGTGTATTTTGTAGGCATGCCTATGTCTTTTGTTATAATTGCATTTTGTCTATGAAATTGCAAGCAAGCAGGGTTTGATCACACTCAGGTTTGATGGTGAATTGTACATCTAATGTGTCTTTGAAGACACAAGAAATATATATATATATATATAGTCTCCTAGTCTCCCTGATTTATTTATTGATCAGCTCAAAAACCTCACACACACACACACACATATATATACACACACTGCTTGATTTGATAGGAGGTTTTGCGGCTTCACATCTGCTTGTGTTTCGTGGCTCAGCTCGACCGGCTCATTTTTTTAATTTTTATTTCCGTTTATTTATTGGGTTTATTTAGCCACCCACCTCCCGTACGTGACTCTGGGCAGCTTAGGATAAAGTAGACGAAGCAGATAAAATGCGTAATGTAGGAAAATAAAAACACAGAGCGGGCCCCAGAGTTTCCTCTCTTCTTTTGCTACTGCGGTTTTCCCCTCATTAGATTCTCAGCCCACGCTAAGGGGGTTGGATGAGGAGAAAAAGGGGAACGTGAGAGAGAGAGAGAGAAAGAGAGAGAGAGAGAGAGAGAGAGAGAGAGAGAGAGAGAGAGAGAGAGAGAGAGAGAGAGAGAGAGAGAGAGATATCAAGCGTGGGTCTGTACAATACATCGTCGGGAGCCGAGATCGAGTGGTGCTTAATGTGTTTTATGAACTTGCTGGGTAAATCATATCCTAGCATGGTGCCATATGATGGTTTTGCTGGGGGGGGGGGGGTTGGGGTTCGGTCTGCCTTGCAAACATAAGAGTTGGGCAAACTTTGTTTGGGTTTAACAGAATAGGGAGAAAGAAGAGAGATGGAGAGAGAGGGGAGGAGTTTGAGAGAGGAAAGAGATAGATTATAGATAGATGGATGGATGGATGGATGGATGGATGGATAGATAGATTACAGATGGATAGATAGATAGATAGATAGATAGATAGATAGATAGATTGATTGATTACAGATGGATAGATAAGATAGATAGATAAATAGATAGATAGATTACAGATGAATAGATAGATAGATAGATTACAGATGAATAGATAAGATAGATAGATAGATTACAGATGAATAGATAAGATAGATAGATAGATTACAGATGAATAGATAAGATAGATAGATAGATAGATAGATAGATAGATAGATAGATAGATAGATGGATAGATATGAAAGAGAGAGAAGGAGAGAGGAGAGAGAGAGAGGAATGAGAGAGGAATGAGAGAGAGAGAGAGAGAGAGAGAGAGAGAGAGAGAGAGAGAGAGAGAGAGAGAGAGAGAGAGAGAGAGAGAGAGAGAGAGAGAGAGATTGAGATCTCTCTTGGCTAACCCAACTGACCCTCCTCTCCACATGGCGCAAGCCACGGAGGTCCCCACATTATGCTCCCCAGGACCCTGCCGGGCTGACTCTGCCTCCTGAGCTCGCTTCCCCACCATTCCCGGCTCAGTCCGATCAGTCGGTGGGTCGGTGGGTGGGAGCATTTTCTTTCTGTCAGTTTAATTCTTTGATCGATGGGGAAGAGCAGGAAGACGCAACCCAGCACAGCTGGCCTCTCAAGTTACCCCTGGCAGGAGATCGCCGGCACTGTTGGGGACGGCCGAGTGAAATGTTTGTGGAGTGCGCCGAACACAAGTCAATAGTAATTTAGCGGGATTGGGAGCAGGGTCTTCCTCCTCACGCCTCGCGGCTCCCGAGAGACGCAGGAGAGCAGGCAGGGTTATTACTGACTCGCTCGGAAATGTTTCCGAAACAATCCTCCGAGAAGCGTGTGTGTGTGTGTGTGTGTGTGTGTGTGTGTGTGTGTGTGTGTGAGGGAAGGGGGGAGTCTTGGGGGGGCAGGAAGAGGGGGAGGAAAAAAGAAGCAAAGAGATGGAGTTTTGAAAGCTGTTGATTCTGCTTTGGGGCCGGAATCCATGGGGAAGATTCTTGCAAACGGCCACCCCCATTCTCGGGGAAGATGTCGAACAGAAGAAGGGAGTTTGAAGGGACTTCGGAGGTCTTCTAGTCCGCCCCAGTTTTGGTCATGTCAAAAAAGATGTGGAGACTCTTAAGAAAGAGCGCAGAGAAGAGCAACGAAGATGATGGGGGGACTGGAGGCTAAAACATAGGAAGAACGGTTGCAGGAATTGAGTATGTCTAGTTGAATGAAAAGAAGGATCAGGGGAGACAGGATAGCAGTCTTCCGATATCTCAGGGGTTGCCCCAAAGAAGAGGGAGTCAAGCTATTCTCCAAGGCACCTGAGGGCAGAACAAGAAGCAACGGGTGGAAGATTATTAAATAGAGAACGGTTGCAGAAACTGGGCATGTCTGGTTTAATGACAAGAAGGACCAGGGAGACATGATAGCAGCCTTCCAATATCACAGGGGCTGCCCCAAAGAAGAGGGAGTCAAGCTATTCTCCAAGGCACCTGAGGGCAGAACAAGAAGCAATGGGTGGGAGATTATTAAATAGAGAACAGTTGCAGGAATTGGGTATGTCTAGTTGAATGAAAAGAAGGACCAGGGGAGACAGGATAGCAGTCTTCCGATATCTCAGGGGTTGCCCCAAAGAAGAGGGAGTCAAGCTATTCTCCAAGGCACCTGAGGGCAGAACAAGAAGCAACGGGTGGAAACTGATCAAGGAGAGAAGAACTAAAGGAGAAGTTTCTTAACAGTTCAAAACAAATGACCAGTGAATGACCGCTTGCCTTTAGAAATTGTGGGTGCTCTTATCACTGGAGGTTTTTAAGACGAGACTGGATAGCCAGTTGTCTGATAAGAGTCTCCTGCTTGTGCAGGGGGTTGGACTAGAAGACCTCCAAGGTCCCAATTCTGTTATTCTTTTAACCCCCCTGCTGAAGCAGCGGACCCTCTACCACTCCAGAAAATTCGCTCTCCCTATATCTCTTCTTAGGGATGCGGCGGCTTCGGGGATAAGACCCCGAGCTTGTCGATCAGAAAGGTTCGGCAGTTCGAATCATTTCTAGTCTCCTAACAATCAGTTGCAACAACTGAGATCCCAACAATAAGTCCTTTTCCCCACCCCATTACTTCTCACTTCCAGCCTCGTAGCTCCGTGGGCCCAAATTCAGCCTCCTCTACGGAGACCGGATCGACTTAAGGAATCTCATTCCGGTAGCTGGATTTCCGCAGGCAAAGCTGGCTGGCCGTGCCCAGCAGCGCCTGCATCTTTCCGAGGGCCTCCGATTCAATTTGTCTGTTTGATTTGGCTTTCCGATTCAATTAAGGCCCGTCAATGGGAGAGGGAAATTAAATCAAGCCTCCTTCAAACGAGGAATCTCTCCCCCAATCCACCCTTCTTGGTGCTGAACGCAGCTCCCCGGTGGCGGAATCTTGAGAGCGTAATAAGAAAGCCTTCGTCGATCTCCTGGGGTGATCAACCCAGAGCCTTTGGCAAGGAAAGGAGAGCATGTTGGTTGGGGGCTGGGGGGCGGGCGGGAAGGTCCGAGCCTTTGCAAGGCCCAAACATTTGCAGGAGTTGGCCTGCAAGTTCCTCCTTCCTCTGACGCAGAGGCGGCCATGGAGCTGCACCGAAGTATCTTGTCTCCTGTGCACTGTTGGTAACAACAATCCATCTGTTGGATGGCTTGCCTCCAGAAGTTGTGTGTGAGGTTTTAAAGAAGGGATATAAGGTAAAGGATCCCCTCGCATCTGTGGGCTGTTCGTTCCCGACTCTAGGGGGCGGTGCTCCTCTCTGTTCCAAAGCCGAAGAGCCAGCGCTGTCCGAAGACGTCTCCGTGGTCATGTGGCTGGCATGACTCAACGCCCGAAGGCGCACGGAATGCTGTTCCCTTCCCACCAAAGGTGGCTCCTATTTCCCTACTTGCATTTTTTACCTGCTTTCAAACTGCTAGGTTGGCAGAAGCTGGGACAAGTCACAAGAGCTCACTCCGTTAAGCGGCGCTGGGGATTCGAACCACTGAAGTCACTCAACTAATTTCTCACCTAACCACCTGAATTTTGGGCTCGTACGCCAAGAACGACCTGCGTTTATATTACCTTAAGGCAGGGGTCTCCAACCTTTGCAACTTTAAGTCTGAAGGACCTCAGCTCCCAGAATTCTCCAGCCAGCAAAGCTGGTTTCTCCCAGAATTCTCCCAGAGAATTCTGGGAGCTGAAGTCCTTCAGACTTAAAGTTGCAAAGGTTGGAGAGCCCTGCCTTAAGGGATCTGTTCAAGACTTTGGTTTAAAGCAGGCATTTTTTTAAAAGGAAAAAGCAAAAGGAGAACTTTACAACTGCGTTGAGAAAGGTCGTAATGTAGGGCCAAGCTCACTCAACAAACGTCCCGCTTAGCAACAGAAATGCTGGGCTCAATTGTGGCCGTAAGTCGAGCACTTACCTGTATTCCTCTAGTTCAGCAGGAATAGCCAGCCTCGAGGTGACCAGAGACAAAATGCCAGCCTGCCAAAGACTGGGACCACCTGGATGAGGGAGAATCTCTAAGGGAAGCTCTAAGGCAGGGATGTCCAAACTTGGGAACTTTAAGACTTGTGGACTTCAACTCCCAGAATTCTGGGAGTTGAAGTCCACAAGTCTTAAAGTTCCCAAGTTTGGACATCCCTGCTCTAAGGGAAGGGTAGAGAGAGGACCGACCCTCTGCAGGAATCAGCCCAAAGGGGGAAAAAGAGAGAGAGGAAGGCAGGAGGCAAAGCGAACGCAAGACCCCTTTTCCCTCCTTCGCCGAGAAGAACGGCAAACAAAAGATTTATTTTATTTATTTAAAAAAAGAAAAGATACCGCTGCTACTATTATGCTCTGGCCAATGGGTTGCCCGGGCCACCGGCGGCCGCGGAATAAAACTTGAAAGGCGGCTGCTATGGCGGTCCTGCTGTTTGAAATACCCCGTGCTTTGAATCACACACAGCCGGAGACGGGCTTCATTCCCCACCCCCCTCTCTCTCTTCTTCGCTTTTTCTCCTCCCGGCTGCTTCCAAATAGAATAACCGCAGAGGATGCCTTCTGGGCTCCACGAGGGGCGGAGGGCGCCCCAAATGTTTGAAAGCGGGGAGCAGGTTGCGGGGTTAACAAAGAGAAAATGGACGGGTGGGGTGTTGGGGAGCAAAGATGCAGGCAGTCAGTCCTTGCAAATAAGACTTTGTGGAAAAAGAAGGCGCGCTCTCTCTCTCTCTCTCTCTTTCTCTCCCTCTCTCCCTCCACCTCTCTCTCCCTCCCTCTCTCTCTCTCTCTCTCCCTCTCGCCATTAGTTGTTCTCTGCTGAATGTATTTTGAGGCGAGGGGAGGGGGGGGTGTTCTTTTCTGTCGCCCCCACATCCTTGCTGTTCCTTTGAACAAGGGAAGGGTTCAAGGCACTTTGCTGCCTGAAGTAGAGACCAAGCGGTGGGGCTAAGTTTGGTTAGTCAACAGAAAGGCAGGGGAGCGGGGGGGGGGGGGAAGAGAGAGGTTGGCTGGGCAGGGGCTCGTTCTAAGCCAAACTTGTCCATTTTGCTGAAAGGAGGAGAGAGAGAGAGAGAGAGAGGGAGGAAGGGAGAGAAATGCAAATATTTGTGCAATGGTTGAGGAGGAGAGGAAGGAGGAGGGGGAGAAGAAGAGGAGGGCGAGGAGGAAGGAGGAGAAGAGGAGGAGGGAGAAGAAGAGGAGGAGGAAGAGGAGAAGAAGGAAGGGGAAGAAGCAGAAGAAGAAGGAAAAGGAAGAAGAGGAGGAGGAAGGGGAAGAAGCAGAAGAGGAAGAACAAGTAAAAAAGGGAAAGCAGAAGATGGAGAAGAGAAATGAAGAGGAGGAGAAAGAAAAGGAGAGGGAGAAAGAAAAAGCAGGAGAAGGTGGAAGAGGAGGAGTAGGAAGAGGAGAAGAAGAAAAAGAGGAGGAAGAGGGCATCTTTTTTTTCCTCAAATGCCCCAAACTCTCACTTTCGTTCCCCCCAAACAATTCAAAACTAAACAATAACTCAGATCAGTTACCGTGAAAATGCTCGGCTGTTTTCCTTCTCAGGGACTCGACGGTCTCCTCCGAATCCGCCCATTCCAGCACCAGCCTTCTGCCGTAGAGATGGGTACTGTGGCACAGGGCACCAAAAGCTCTCTGCAGGGCAGAGAAAGAAAACAACAACTTTAACTTTTAACTTTTATTAAATTCCTATCCCGCCCTATCTCCCACAAAGGGACTCAGGGCGGCGCACAGGAACTTAAAATCCAAAAATACAAAGAATAACAATTCTACAAAATTTAAAACTACAATTAAACAGTTTAACCCCTTGCTAAAAAGAGAAAACAATTAATTTAAAACCCAGCTCTAATAAAACATGGTTGTAGCAGCTATGCCAGGCCGGCCATATGGAAGAAATAGATTTTTAAAGTCCGGCGGAAGAGGCGAAGGTCGGTGATAGTCCGGAGGTCTGGGGGGGAGGTCATTCCAGAGGGCGGGGCCTGCCACAGAGAAGGCTCTTCCCCTGGGAGTCGCCAGCCGGCATTGTCCAGCGGATGGCACCCTAAGGAGGCCCTCCCTGTGGGAGCGGACAGGTCGAAGGGAGGTGTGTGGTAGGAGGCGGTCCTGCAAGTAACCAGGCCCACTGCCATGGAGCGCTTTAAAGATGGTCACTAAAACCTTGAAACGCACCCGGAAGGCTACCGACAGCCAGTGCAGCTCACGCAGGAGAGGTGTTACATGGGAGTATTTTGAACCTCCCAAGATCCCCCGCGCGGCCGCATTCTACACCAACTGGAGCCTCCGGGAATCGTTAAAACTGCCCAGAATTGCATAACATGTGAAAGGGATCTTGGAGTCCTAGTGGACAACCATTTAGATATGAGCCGGCAATGTGCAGCAGCTGCCAAAAAAGCCAACACAGTTCAAGGCTGCATCAACAGAGGGAGAGAATCGAGATCCCGTAAAGGGTTAATATCACTTTATAAGGCCTTGGGAAGGCCACACTTGGAATACGGCATCCAGTTTTGGTTGCCACAATGTAGAAAAGATGTGGAAACTCTAGAAAGAGTGCAGAGAAGAGCAACAAAGATGATTAGGGGACTGGAGACTAGAACATATGAAGAACGGTTGCAGGAACTGGGTAGGTCTACTTTAATAAAAAGAAGGACTGGGGGAGACATGATAGCAGTGTTCCAATATCTCAGGAGTTGCCACAAAGAAGAGGGAGCCAAACTATTCTCCAACGCACCTGAGGGCAGAACAAGAAGCAATGGGTGGCAACTAATCAAGGAGAGAAGCAACCTAGGAGAAATTTCCTGACAGTGAGAACAATTCATCAGTGGAACAGAAGTTGCCTCCAGAAGTTGTGAGTGCCCCAACCCTGGAAGTCTTCAAGAAGATGTTGGATAGCCATTTGTCTGAAATGGTATAGGGCTTCCTGCCTAGGCAGGGAGTTGGACTAGATGACCTCCAAGGTCCCTTCCAACTCTGCTATTCTATTGTATAACATTCTCAGAGACTCTTCCCATCCTGCTTACAATCTTGTTTAGACTGTTGCCCTCTGGCAGAAGATGCAGAACAATTCAAACTCGGACCACGCATCTTCTGAATAGCTTTTACCCCAGAGCTATCATTGCACTCAACAATGAACTTAAGCAGGGGTAGTTAACCTTTTTTTATACCTACCCCTCACTTTGGTATCTCTGTTAGTAGTAAAAATTTCTAACCGCCCACCGGTTAAACAGTCATGGTGGTTGATAAAGTAGGGAAGTCAATTACATTTTTTTTTTAAAAAGGATTTTTTATGATTTTATTGAATTTATACCCCGCCCTTCTCCAAACGGACCCAGGGCGGCGCACACGCATATAAAAAAACATACAAACATATAAAACTTTAAAAAAAAAAACTTATTCAACTAAAAAACCTGTGCTAAAACCGAATTAAAATCCCCATTTTAAAACTATCTATGAGTCAGAATTGGAGGCTACGCTAGGCCGGCTAGTTGGAATAGGTGTGTCTTCAGACACTTGCGGAAGAGGCGGAGGTCGGAGATGGTACGGAGTTCAGGGGGTAAGTCGTTCCAAAGGACTGGTCCCGCCACAGAGAAGGCTCTTCCCCTGGGAAAGTGCTTCAGTATCGGACAATCCCCTCCCGCCCACCATGAAAGCTGGAACGTCCACTGGTGGGAGGTAGGGACCAGGTTGACTACCACTGAACTAAAGGGTCACCCTCTGTGAGCTGTTGGACAGCACCACTTGGTCTGTTGTGTGGATGTTTGGGGTGGTTTAGGGGTGGGGGATTTTTGGGTGGGTGGGGTGTGTTTTGGGAACTGTTATGGGTGTTGGGCCTGGTCTCTGGGTGTTATGTGAATTTCGTTGTGCGTGCAAACTGTGTATATATATATACCCACAAAGACAATAAAGTAAAGTAACAGAAATTCAGGTTCAGCACCCTGGACAGCAACCCAACAGCTAAGAGTGCAAGGGCTTATTAGGAATGTACAGATTAGCGCTCTTCACACATGGAGTCAACTATTTGCATTGTATCATTCATTAAACACACACACACACACACACACACACAAACACACACACCCCGCCCCAACCAAGCCGATTCAGTTTTTCATTTGAGACAAGTCAAACCACTTTGGATGTGTTCTTGTCCTGCTACAATTTAACGTCAGCACCAAGTTCACAGAGGTGGTAAAACAAGCCACCTACCGGTTGCAGGGAGGTGGTGTATTTATTTATTTATTTATTTATTCAATTTATATCCCGCCCTTCTCCGAACGGACCCAGGGCGGCGCACAGGAAAGTTAAAACAATATACAACAATACCAAAATACCAAAATACCAAAATTTAAAAATCTATTAAATATGGAATCCTGCGCTAAAACCAATTAAAACCCCCCGTTTAAGAACTATCTATACTAGTCCACAGTGGAGGCTATGAAAGGCCGGCTTGGTGAAATAAATGTGTTTTCAAACACTGGCGGAAGATGTAATGGTGCAACCTTTGTGTAACGCACACCTGACAACTGCAGGCTTCCATGTCGTGAGTAAATTACAACAGCCGCAGCCTTGGGAGCCGAAGAAAATGATCCATCCCAGCCAAGATAGTATAAGTGGCTCGTAAAGCCATTTGCGTATCCACTTGTCGTTGTGTTTACCAAGCAAAACGTTTATATTTTAAATCTTAACAGACTCTGTTTGGGGGTGGGGTGGGGAGAGTGAAACGTTTTCAACTATTCTGAGCTCAGCGGAGCACGCTTCGAACTCAAGGCAGCCCTCTGGATATTGGAAGCCTTCCAGAACGATCAGGGCGGGACGCTTCCAATTTGGGAGAGGCTTTAAATGGGATCCGAAATCGTCCCTTCAATTAATTCTTGCCGGACTTCCAATAGTGCAATCCCAGGAGAATGACGTTTCAGAACCATCGGCGTTTTTCTTCTCAGGATGCGGCCAAAGGAGATCACACAACTTGAACTCCATCCTCCATACGAGCACAACTGCCAAGTGCCTGAATTTTTTGGATCGTGCGTCTTCCTTCTCTTTCCTCCTTCCTTCTCTGTTCCCTCCCTCCCTCCTTTCTCCTCCTCTTTCCTTCTTCTTTTCCCTCCCTTCTTCCTTCTCTTTCCTTTTTCCTTGCTCCTTCTTCCTTCTCTTTCCTTCTTCCTTCCTTCTCTTTTTCCTCCCTCCTTCTTCCTTCTCTTTCCTCCTTCCTTCTCTGTTCCCTCCTTCCCTTCTCCTTCCTTCCTTCCTCCTCTTTTCCCTCCCTCGTTCTTCCTTTTCTTTCCTTCCTTCTCTGTTCCCTCCCCCCCTCATTTCTCCTCCTCTTTCCTTCTTCTTTTCCCTCCCTTCTTCCTTCTCTTTCCTTTTTCCTTGCTCCTTCTTCCTTCTCTTTCCTTCCTTCTCTTTTTCCTCCCTCCTTCTTCCTTCTCTTTCCTCTTTCCTTCTCTGTTCCCTCCTTCCCTTCTCCTTTTTCTTCCTTCCTCCCTCCTTCTCTTTTCCTTCCCTCCTTCTTCCTTTTCTTTCCCCCTTCCTTCTCTGTTCCCTCCCTCCCTCCTTTCTCCCCTTCCTTCCTTCCTTCCTTCCTTCCTTCCTTCTCTTTTCCCTCCCTCCTTCTTCCCAAGTGGTGATTGCTGGTGTCGCAATCTGACTGCCATCATCTGGTGGGTCCTCCCCTTCTAGCAATGGCGGCCGTGGGAACTGCGCATTCCCATCTGACGGTTTTAGGCAGAGTCCGTCAACTTCCCTCCCGGCCGTGCGCTGGGACCCAGTGTGCCTTTGATGTCACACTGTGTGTGTGTGTGTGTTTCTTCACTTCGGACATCGATGAGCCTGTGACGGAGGGCGTAAATCAAGCAAGGAAGCCACGAAGGTCACCTCCCCGAAGGGTTTCCCCAGCTCACCAGATCTAAACGCTCGTAATTTGGCCGATGGGGCCACTCCGCGCTCCTCTTTCCCCGTTGCCCTATTAAATGCTCATCCCGGCAAATCGGCAAATCCGGAGGGAGAAAGCCGTTCGTCAGAGGCACAAAGAGTCCAGAGCATTTGAGGGTTGATAGATTTCTCATTCTTCCTCAAAGACAAAAGGTAGATCGGGGCAGAGAGCACAGCCGAGGCATGGCAGCTGAGTCTTTTCTGCCAAGAGGGGGGAAGATTCATTCCTTAGTTGGAACAAATGTGGTTGTGGGTGGTGGTTTGTTTTTGTTGGGAAGGACGGTGGGCTTTTTCAATTTATTATTTTATTTATTAATTTAATTTGTATACCGCCCTCTCTCCCGTTGGGAACTCAGGGCGGTGCACAGGGATAATAAACGATAAAAAAGATAAAATGCATATAATGCAACCGATCAATAAATCGAAAACTAAATTAAACAAGTTTAACCCGTGCTAAAATATTAAGAAACCCTATTAAAACGATGGTAAAAACAAGCGATGCCAGGCCGGCCGCATGAAAAAAGTAGGTCTTTAATGCTCGATGGAAGAGGCGAAGGTCCGTGATAGTACGAAGGTCGGGGGGGCAGGTTGTTCCAGAGGGCCGGACCCGCCACAGAGAAGGCCCTTCCCCTGGGAGTCGCCAGCCGGCATTGTCCAGCGGACGGCACCTGGAGGAGGCCCTCCCTGTGGGAGCGGACAGGTCGGATGGAGGTATGTGGCAGGAGGCGGAGACCACCCTGTATCAAGGAACGGGGAGGACGGGGACGGGGGCACGGACATGCGCGGAAGAGTTCGCTCACCTTGGCATCCTGCTTGGTCAGGAAATCCACAAAGCCGAAGCCACGATGGGTTCCCGTTCCGAACATTTTCTTCGGCAGGCGGACGGTCTTCAGCTCTCCGAAGGTGCTGAGGAAGAAGGGAAGGGGAGGAGGAGAAGGAAAAGTGAGTTCTAGTCCCGCCTTAGGCATGAAAAGTGCCTTGGGCCAATCACTAGGAGACTGTGAGTTCTAGTCCTCCCATAGGCATGAAAGTTGACTGGGTGCCTTGGGCCAATCACTAGGAGACAGGGAGTTCTAGTCCCGCCTTAGGCATGAAAGTCGACTGGGTGACTTTGGGCCAATCACCAGGAGACAGGGAGTTCTAGTCCCGCCTTAGGCATGGAAGTCTACTGGGTGAATTTGGGCCAATCACCAGGAGACAGGGAGTTCTAGTCCCGCCTTAGCCATGAAAGTCGACTGGGTGAATTTGGGCCAATCACCAGGAGACAGGGAGTTCTAGTCCCGCCTTAGGCATGGAAGTCTACTGGGTGAATTTGGGCCAATCACCAGGAGACAGGGATTTCTAGTCCTGCCTTAGGCATGGAAGTTGACTGGGTGACTTTGGACCAATCACCAGGAGACAGGGAGTTCTAGTCCTGCCTTAGTCATGAAAGTTGACTGGGTGCCTTGGGCCAATCACCAGGAGACAGGGAGTTCTAGTCCTGCCTTAGTCATGAAAGTTGACTGGGTGCCTTGGGCCAATCACTAGGAGACAGGGAGTTCTAGTCCTGCCTTAGGCATGAAAGTCTACTGGGTGACTTTGGGCCAATCACCAGGAGGCAGGGAGTTCTAGTCCCGCCTTAGGCATGAAAGCCATCTGGGTGACTTTGGGCCCATCACTGGGCGACGGTGAATTCTAGTCCCGCCACAGGCATGAAAGCCGACAAAATTAAATTGGGAGGGGCCCTCTGAGCCTGCTCGTTTTCTCGCCAACGTCTCATGGCCTAAACCAGGTCACCTGGTCGAAACGCAAAATTTGCAAATTTGCAAAGCGTTGGATGTTTTCGTTGTCCTTTCGGAAAGCGTGTTTCGGCTCGCCTGTCAGCATGAGCTCGCTCTCCCCCGGAGGGCGGGGGGGGGGGCGGGGGGAGAAGAGTGTCAGACACACACACACACACACACGCTCACCCTCCCCAATTATTCTTTTCACACCCGCCTCTGCATGCAAATAGGGGCGCCCTCGCACTCACACGCACTTGGAGAAAACCCAGAATTATTACTCTCGGTCCCATCAGGACCTCCTACCGCCTTCGTTTCCCCCTCCCCTTCCTCTTCCCCCCCCCACACCCCCCCCCTGCACCTCCCCAAACACACACACACACTCCTCCCCAGACGCCCACGCCGAGCGGACCCCATCCCTTGCCCCCCACCCACCCCCCAATAACAAATTAGAAATGTGAGAACTCTCCTTGTTGATCAAAACATAAATTATGCTCCGTAGACAGGGCACCCACCAGCTACGGAGAGGGTAATTGGTGCCACCTCCAGATTCCTTAAAAGGTGAGTATCGTAATTGGAAAAGAGGTGTGAGAGGCTCACTCGGGCACGGAGGAGGAGGAGGAGGAGGAGGAGGAGGAGGAAGGGGGGGGGCATGAAAGCGTTCATTTTCGCAGCTTGGGAGATGTCGATGGCCGTGTTATAGATTCTAATTATCAACACAGCGGGGGGAATGGGAGGGGGTGGAGAGCGGGGGGCCCTCCCCGCTCTGGGAATCCTTAGTTACCCCATTGTTCTCTCCGGCTGCTGAAGGGGGTGGGGGGGGGTGTAGGGGGGGAAGCCTGTTGGAATTCTTGGTTTGGGGTGGGTGGGTGGGGGGCTTGGTGCCGCCCTGCTTATCCGTTCCCCCAGCTGAGATGTTTTTAAAAGGATGATGTATTGATGCTGTTTAAGAGGCCTCCAGTTTCTCTCCCCCCCCCCCCCCCAAAAAAAAAACCACGATAGGATTCTGGGGCGGGGTGGGGGTGTGTATCAAAATATATATATCTTAAAGAGCATTTTAAAAAAATCGAGCTTAAAGTTAATGAGCCCCTCGCAAAGACTTTATTTTATTTTATTAAATTTGTATACCGCGCCATTCTCCCCAAAAAGGACTCGGGGGCGGTGACTTTATCCTCTTCTTCCCCCCACCTCTCCTCCACTCCATATGCCCCACTCTCTTCTAGCACTGATGAAGTTACCTAGTTGGGTAATAAAAGGTCTGCCAGAAAACCATGAAGCTCGGAGAACGTGTGTGTGTGTCTTTTTACAACAAGCAAAGCCACCAGGTTTTTGCCTGCTCCTTTTTTCCCATCCTCGCCTTGCGAGATTCCAGCAATGTGGTCACCTCCGCTTGACTTTGGGGTGTGTGTGTGTGTGTGTGTATTTGTGTGTGTGTTTGTGTGTGTGTGTTTGTGTGTGTTTGTGTGTGGTTTTGTGTGTGTGTGGTTTTGTGTGTGTGGTTTTGTGTGTGTGTTTGTGTGTGTGTTTGTGTGTGTGTGTGTGGTTTTGTGTGTGTGTGTTTGTGTGTGGTTTTGTGTGTGTGTGTTTGTGTGTGTGTATTTGTGTGTTTGTTTGTGTTTGTGTGTGTGTTTGTGTGTGTGTTTGTGTGTGTCTGGTTTTGTGTGTGTGTTTGCGTGTGTGTGTGCATTTGTGTGTGTTTGTGTGTGGTTTTGTGTGTGTGTGTTTGTGTGTGTGTGTGTGTGTGTATGTGTGTGTGTGTTTGTGTGTGTGGTTTTGTGTGTGTGTTTGTGTGTGGTTTTGTGTGTGTGTTTGTGTGTGTGTGTATTTGTTTGTGTGTGTGTTTGTGTGTGTTTGTGTGTGTCTGGTTTTGTGTGTGTCTGGTTTTGTGTGTGTGTGTGTGTGTGTGTGTATTTGTGTGTGTGTGTTTGTGTGTGGTTTTGTGTGTTTGTGTTTGTGTGTATTTGTGTGTGTGTTTGTGTGTGTGTGTGTATTTGTGTGTGTGTGTTTGTGTGTGTTTGTATGTGTGTGTTTGTGTGTTTGTGTGTGTGTGTGTTAATGCCGAAAGGCGAACGGAAGCCGCCAAGGAGGGACTCCGAGGAGAGAGAGAGAGAGAGAGAGAGAGAGAGAAACGTGTGGATTCATGTAGAGGCTTCATCATGTTCCACTTATCTGCCGTGCCGCCCACCCCAAATTCGGCAGATGGATGCCTGGTCATGCCGTCGGCACAGAGGGGTCAACTCCTCGGATTTAGCTTTCGTTGACAACACTCTTACCGTGTTTATTCCCAGATGTGTGTGTCCCTCCCAGCCCAGCGGCTTCCCTCAGCCCCGTGCTTTTGCGGGAAGGGGGGTGGGAAGAGAACGTCGGATAAAACAGCGCACCTTTCCGGTTGGAGCGCGCATCAAATATTCATGGGGTCTCCGATTTACACATCGGGTTTGATAAATGGGCCTGACGTGGAGTCGGGGCGGTGGGAGAAAACAGCCGCTTGGCCACGGAATCGGCCCAGAAATTGTGCCCCTTTCCCCTCCTTGCATATATCTATATATATGTGGTCCTCGACTTACGACTAGAACTCATGGTCTCCTAGTGATTGGCCCAAGGCACCCAGTCAACTTTCATGCCTAAAGCAGGACTAGAACTCACCGTCTCCTAGTGATTGGCCCAAGGTAACCCAGTCAACTTTCATGCCTAAAGCAGGACTAGAACTCACGGTCTCCTAGTGATTGGCCCAAGGTACCCAGTCAACTTTTATGCCTCAAGCAGGACTAGAACTCACGTTCTCCTAGTGATTGGCCCAATGCACCCAGTCAACTTTCATGCCTAAGGAGGGACTAGAACTCCCTATCTCCTATTTCTCTCTTGGCTTCTGAATTTCCAGGACATCACTGACCCCTTTCCCTTTGGTTGTGAGTTCAATCCTCGGTAGATGTAGGGTTTCTGGCAAAAATTTTCATGCCTAAGGCAGGACTAGAACTCCGTCTCCTAGTGGTTGGCCCAAGGCACCCAGTCAACTTTCATGCCTAAGGCAGGACTAGAACTCACGGTCTCCTAGTGATTGGCCCAAGGCACCCAGTCAACTTTCATGCCTAAGGCAGGACTAGAACTCACGGTCTCCTAGTGATTGGCCCAAGGCATCTAATCAACTTTCCCTTTGGTTGTGACCCCTTTCCGTTTGGTTGTGAGTTCAATCCTCGGTAGATGTAGGGTTTCTGGCAAAAATTAGTCATAGCCAGAGCGGTTAGAATTAAAAGCCGCTTCCCTGTGCTTTATGGACGTTAAGAAGAGGACTATCTGTACTGATTCGTCTGATTTTTCTCCTGGTGTGGACTCGTCGTAGGTCAAGGAATTAAAAGAGGTGGGCTAGGAGGAGGAAAATCCCCATTTAAATCCTTTCCAATTATAGTAACATTAGGAGTGATTTTGGACCAGAACGAGGAAGAGAGGGAAAAAGAAGAAGATGAAGGAGGGAGGAAAGGAAGGAAGGAAGGAAGGAGGGAGGGAGGGAGGGAGAAGGAAAAAAGGCAGGGATGGAGGGAAGGAAGATGAAGAATGGAGTAAAAAAGAAACAGGGAAGGAAGGAAGGAGGGAGGCAGGGAAAAGAGAAGGAAGAAGGAAAGAGAGAAGGTGGAA
This sequence comes from Rhabdophis nuchalis, assembly GCA_039707465.1. NCBI lineage: Eukaryota > Metazoa > Chordata > Lepidosauria > Squamata > Natricidae > Rhabdophis > Rhabdophis nuchalis. The sequence continues at coordinate 4,867,601 of CM077660.1, forward strand.
GGAGGGAGGGAAATGAGAAGGAAGGAAGGAAGGAAGGAAGGGGGAAGGAAGAAGACACAGAAGGAAGGAAGATGAAGAACGGAGTAAAAAAAGAAAAAGGGGAGGAAGGAAGGAGTAAAGAGGAGGAGGGAGGGAAAAGAGAAGGAAGGAAAGAAGGAAGAAGAAGGGAAGGGAAAGAGAAGAAGGGAAGAAGGAAGGAAGAGGAGAAAGAAGTAGGGAAGGAAGACAAGGAAGGAAGGAAGAAGGAAAGAAAAGGAAGAAGGAGGGAGGGAAACGAGAAGGAATGAAGAAGAAAACAGAAGGAAGAAGGAGGGAGGAAAAAGCAAAGGAAGGAAGAAGGAAACAGAAGGAAGGGAGAGGAAAAAGAGAAGGAAAGAAGGGAGGAAAGAGGAAGAAGGAGGGAGGAAAAAGCAAAGGAAGGAAGAAGGAGGGAGGGAAAAGAGAAGGAAGGAAGGAAGGAAGGAAGAAGGAAAGAGAAGGAAGAAGGAGGGAGGGAAACGAGAAGGAATGAAGAAGGAAACAGAAGGAAGAAGGGAGGAAAAAGTGAAGGAAGGAAGAAGGAAACAGAAGGAAGGAAGAGAGGAAAAAGAGAAGGAAAGAAGGGAGGAATGAGGAAGAAGGAGGGAGGGAAAAGAGAAGGAAGGAAGGAGGAAAGAGGAAGAAGGAGGGAGGGAAAAGAGAAGGAAGGAAGGAAGGAAGGAAGGAAGGAAGATCCCCAAATTATTGTACAAGTGGCTTCTTATAGACAAAGAAAACCTTCAGAAGGAGACAACCCCTCCCTCCAATCCCTCCCCCCCCTCAAATCACACAAGTCTCAACAAGAAAGCTCTAAGAAATCTGTGCTTGGAGAATGTGTGTGTGTGTGTTGTGTGTGTGTGTGCAAGGGGGGTGGGGGAAAGAGAGAAACCTGTCACAATCCTTTCGCCTCTCTCTCAGCTGCCACCCAATAAACGTTTTCCTCTCCAAAGTAGCCTCGGCCAGTTCCTCCTTGGTGCCCAATGGAAAATTATGGAAGCTAATCGTTCCCGGTTTCTCCCTGGTCTCCAAAGGGAAGGGTTGGGGAGTGGGGGGGAGCAATCCTGGGTCTAAGGCAGGGGTCCCCAACCTTTGCAACTTTAAGTCTGAAGGACTTCAGCTCCCAGAATTCTCCAGCCAGCTCCCAGAATTCTGGGAGCTGAAGTCCTTCAGACTTAAAGTTGCAAAGGTTGGAAACCCCTGGCCCAGGCCCTGACACTGACAGCTTTGCTGGCTGGAAAATTCTGGGAGCTGAATTCCTTCAGACTTAAAGTTGCAAAGGTTGGAGACCCCTGGCCCAGGCCTGACACTGACAGCTTTGCTGGCTGGAGAATTCTGGGAGCTGAATTCCTTCAGACTTAAAGTTGCAAAGGTTGGAAACCCCTGGCCCAGGCCCTGACACTGACAGCTTTGCTGGCTGGAGAATTCTGGGAGCTGAATTCCTTCAGACTTAAAGTTGCAAAGGTTGGAGACCCCTGGCCCAGGCCCTGACACTGACAGCTTTGCTGGCTGGAGAATTCTGGGAGCTGAAGTCCTTCAGACTTAAAGTTGCAAAGGTTGGGGACCCCTGGTCTAAGGGATGGCCAGCCACCCCTCCTCTTTCCTTAAAAGAGGGGTGAACTCATGGAAAGCGGAGCGCCTTCCCGTCGGAAGACAATAACGGTTAATTCAAACTAATGTCATCGTTACACGCTGGCCAAGACAGAAGGATGGCAGTGGCTCAGATGCTCAGACGCTGAGCTGGTCGATCAGAAAGGTCAGCAGTTTGGTGGTTCGAATCCCTAGCGCCGCCTAACGCAGCGAGCTCCCCGTGACTTTAATGAAAAGAAGAACCAGGGGAGACAGGATAGCAGTCTTGCAAAGATCTCAGGGGCTGCCAGGAAAGAAGCAGAGAGTCAAGCTCTTCTCCGAAGCGCCCGAAGGTGGAACAAAAAGCAAAATGGAGGGAAACTAGTCGAGGAGAGAGAAGCAACCTGGAATGAAGGAGGAATTTCCTGACAATGAGAACAATTAATCAGTGGAAGGACTTGCCTCGAAGTTGTAAATGCTCCAACGCTAGAAGTTTTTAAGAAGATGTTGGATATCCTTTTGTCTGAAGTGGTGCAGGTGCCTAAGCAGGGGGTTGGACTAGAAGACCTCAAAGGTCCCTTCCAATTATTCTATTCTATTCTATTCTATTCTATTCTATTCTGTTCTATCCTATTCTTTCCCTATTCTATTCTATTCTCTTTCCTTATTCTATTCTATTCTCTTCTTTCCTTATTCTATTCTATTGTAATCTATTCTATTCTTTCTCTATTCTATTCTATTCCTTTCTCTATTCTATTGTATTCTCTTTCCTTATTCTATTCTATTATTTCCTTATTCTATTCTATTGTAATCTATTCTATTCTTTCTCTATTCTATTCTATTCCTTTCTCTATTCTATTGTATTCTCTTTCCTTATTCTATTGTATTCTGTTATTTCCTTATTCTATTCTATTGTAATCTATTCTATTCTTTCTCTATTCTATTCTATTCCTTTCTCTATTCTATTGTATTCTTTCCTTATTCTATTCTATTCTCTTTCCTTATTCTATTCTATTCTCTTCTTTCCTTATTCTATTCTATTCTATTCCTTTCTCTATTCTATTCTATTCTTTCCTTATTCTATTCTATTCTGTTATTTCCTTATTCTATTCTATTGTAATCTATTCTATTCTTTCTCTATTCTATTCTTTTCTCTATTCTATTCTCTTTCCTTATTCTATTCTATTCTATTCTCTTTCCTTATTCTATTCTATTCTCTTTCCTTATTCTATTCTATTCCTTTCTCTTTCCTTATTCTATTCTATTCTGTTATTTCCTTATTCTATTCTATTGTAATCTATTCTATTCTTTCTCTATTCTATTCTATTCCTTTCTCTATTCTATTCTATTCTCTTTCCTTATTCTATTCTATTCCTTTCTCTATTCTATTCTATTCTCTTTCCTTATTCTATTCTATTCCCTTATTCTATTCTATTCCTTATTCTATTCTTTCTCTATTCTATTCTATTCCTTTTTCTATTCTATTCAATTCTGTTATTTCCTTATTCTATTCTATTGTAATCTATTCTATTATTTCTCTATTCTATTCCTCTTTCCTTATTCTATTCTATTCTCTTTCCTTATTCTATTTTATTCTATTCCCTTATTCTATTCTATTCCTTATTCTATTCTTTCTCTATTCTATTCTATTCTATTCCTTTTTCTATTCTATTCTTATTCTACCGTACTCTACTCTTACCCTCTCCTATTTTCAGGATCACTCAACAGTCCTCCATCCTAGCTTTCATATCTTCACCCTAAGAACGGTGGATCTCTTCCCTCCCCCCCACCCCCCAAGAAATGACAGGATGGGGGAGACACCCCCCCTACCCTTCCAGGAAGAATGGTGCAATTGGCACCGAAAGCTGCCACGGCTTCCACAGTGCCAGTGTCGTTCCCTTGCCCACCCCCTCCCCACCCATCCTAACCTGCTTCGGATTCCGCCCCGTAACACCTTCCTGGTTTGGCAAGATGTCACATGGCAGCTGGGATCGTCTTGATTAGGAAAGGGAGAGAGAGAGAGAAGAAAAAAAGGCAGCGGCGAGATATCGTAATTAGAGCGGTCATTAGCAACGCACACAGCAGAGGGTCTTGTAAATGAAGTGCAGATTTGAGTCTCTTTTTCAACTCACCGGGAGTATGAACAGTCAGCCCGATTAGTTAATGGGACCAGTTTCTTAGAGCAGCAGGAAATGGGGGAGGTGGGGAGACACTTAAAGGGGCCAGAAAAAAGAAATTGCTAACGAAGCTTGCAATGTTTGCTAAGAAAAGGCGACGCTAACTCTCATTACCCATCTAGGTAACGTCATCCGTGCTAGAAGGGAGTGGGAGAAGAATTTGGGCAGTCATTTGTCTTGAAATATTTCCTGCTTGAGCAAGGGGTTGGATGTTATTCTGGTATAGGTCTTCTAAATCAGGGGTCTCCAACCTTTGCAACTTTAAGTCTGAAGGACTTCAGCTCCCAGACTTCTCCAGCCAGCAAAGCTGTCAGTGTCAGGGCCTGGGCCAGGGGTCTCCAACCTTTGCAACTTTAAGTCTGAAGGACTTCAGCTCCCAGACTTCTCCAGCCAGCAAAGCAAAGCTCCAGACTTTAAGTTGCAAAGGTTGGGGACCCCTGTTCTAAATGATCTTTTGCCCAAGACGTACGAGTAGTATCTTTTATCACCCTTGCAAAATTGGGGAGTGGGGATGCGAAGAGGACGTAGGTATGTCTAGCCTGATGAAGGGAAGGACTAGAGGGAGACAGGATAGCAGTCTTCCAATATCTCAGGGGCTGCCCCAAAGAAGAGGGAGTCAAGCTATTCTCCAAGGCACCAAAAGGGAAGGCAAGAAGCGAGGGATGGAAACTAATCAAGGAGAGAAGCAACCTAGAACTGAGGAGAAATTTCCTGACAGTGAGAACAAATTAATCAGGGGAACAGAAGTTGCCTCCAGAAGTTGTGAATGCTCCAACACTGGAAGTTTTTAAGGAGAGGTTGGATAGCTATTTGTCTGAAATTGTATAGGGCTTCCTGCCTAATCAGGGGGTTGGACTAGAAGACCTCCAAGGTCCCTCCCAACTTTATTATTCTGTTCTCTTCTGTTCTGTTCTGTTCCATTCCATTTTCTATTCTATTCTATTCCATTCCATTCCATTCTCTATTCCATTTCATATTCTGTTCTGTTCTATTCTGTATCTACTCTATTCTATTTGTTGTTCTATTCTATTCTATTCCATTTCCTTTTCTATTCATTGTTCTGTTCTATTCTATTTTATTCCATTCCATTTCCTATTCTATTTTATTCTATTTGTTATTCTATTCTATTCTATTCTATTCTATTCCATTCCATTTCCTATTCTATTTGTTATTCTATTTGTTGTTCTATTCTATTCTATTCTATTCTATTCTATTCCATTTCCTTTTCTATTCATTGTTCTATTCTATTCTATTCCATTCCATTTCCTATTCTATTCTATTTTATTCTATTCGTTGTTCTATTCTATTCTATTCTATTCCATTCCATATTCTATTCTATTTGTTGTTCTATTCTATTCTATTCCATTCTATTCGTTGTTCTATTCTATTCTATTCTATTCCATTCCATTTCCTATTCTATTCGTTGTTCTATTCTATTCTATTCTATTCTATTCTATTCTATTCTATTCTATTCTATTCTATTCCATTCCATTTCCTATTCTATTCCCATTCCCATCCCCATCAAGGAGAGAAGCAACCTAGAACCAAGGAGAAATTTCCTGACACTGAGAACAATTAACCAGTGGAACAGACGTTGTCTCCAGAAATTGTGGAGGCTCCATCAGCCGAGGCTTTCCAGACACTGGATAGCCATCTAGTTACAGGGCCTCCTGCTTGACCAGGGAGGGGGCTGGACTAGAAGACCTCCAAGGTCCCTTCCGACTCTTGTTATTCTGTCCATCCGATTTTACAACCTTTTTTGTTGTTGTTGTTGCAAATCTTGAGACTAATTCAGATTCGTCCTAGCTATTCCGTAGCCTGGGATGACCTGGGAAATAGGTCATTCCTCACAAGTCGAAAGAAAAACCCACAAAGGCTGGCTTTGTAGGAATGACCGTAAATTACATCAGCTGCTAGGGCTTGCGTCCAGAGGACAGGCGGCGAGATCCACAACCGTCACCCCAAGACAACAGCCGCATTGTTCTGTGGTGACGCCCGATCCACCCATTCCAGACGCCGTTGCAACATCACGATGCCCACAGCGAAGGGGCGAAGCCGGATTTGGGAATGAGGTGATGCCAGTTTCATTGGTCATCCTTGAACCCACCGTAGATCTCTCCTCGTAGCCGTTGTTCGCAGGGCAGCAATGGGGCTGGGGTTTGGTCCATTTTGATCACGTTGACCAAGGAGGTCGTAACTGCGAAAAACAGTCGAAAGTCCCTTCTTTTCCGTGCCGTTGTAACTTCGAACAGTCACTAAGTGAAGCGTGGTAAGTCGAGAACCCCCTGCACATTGTTACAAAACTTGCTTCAAGAATATTTTAAGAGTCTTTTTTTTTTTAAAAAGACATTTCTAAATCGAAAACTTTGACTTTGATGTTGGCTTTCTCTAATTCTACCAAAACTGGCATTGGCTTCATTAATTGCTTTAACGAGGAGAATGAGTCGAATTTGCAGAGAAGATCAAATGAATGCAAATCCAGTAAGGTGAAGAGAAATCTCATCAAGTGTCCCCATTAAAGAAATGAAGGAGTTTTGGAAATTAAAAAAAAGAAAAATCTTTCGAAACGAAGGAATATCTCTCTTTCCTCTTCGGGGCCTTCAGAAAAACCAGAAAATAATCCCAAGAGGCTAAAAGGGGAAACCGGAGCTCAAAGACTCTCAAAATATCTCAAACGAACGAGAAAAAAATATAAACGCTGCTTTTCTAGCTAAACCGCCATCTCAACTTATCTTGACTTATGACCATAATTGAGCCCCAAATTTCTGTCACTGAGCCAGACCTTCGTTAAGTAACTTTCGTCCTGTTCTACGATCTTTAGGGCCCCGATGCTTAAGTCAAAATCGAATCGAGTTCCTTTACATCAAATCAAGTTTGTTTACAGGACGAAGGCCAGGGGTTTTCTTAAGCCAATTCCTCGCGGTTGGTTCGGCGAGTCACACGGTCGTTCAGTGAATCGGCTTGTCAGGAAGTCGCAAAAGGAATCACGTGACACCCCTGGGACACTGCGGACAGTGGCGGGTTACAGCTGGTGCGCCCCGGTACGGGCGTAACAGTGCCTGCTGGGAGTACCAGGTATCGTTCTGTACCAGTTGCAATGGGATCCTGAACCCACCACTGCACTGCGACCGTTGTAAGTATGGACCAATTGCCAACCCATTGAGCATGGCGCATGGACCAACTCTTGAAAAGAACGATTGTTCTGAGCCAGGCTTCCTTGGAAAGCAAGAAGCAATGTCTGGGTCCCGATAAAACCTCTTTACACGACTGAATTCCTTTCGTTCACAGTCAGCCAGGCTTTAGCAAACAGTCTTTCCGAGGAATCTTTATCCACACGAACCTTATCTCGCTTGGGGAGCTGCCAGATAACCAGTTTCCAAACGCAGGGCAAGGCAAAACTTGGCACAGGGTCTCTTAAAGTCACAAACAGAACTTTGCACACTTGAAACGACCGAAGGAACGAATTGTTTCCCGCAAAAGCCCCCTCCCCATTCGCTCCTCTTTTGTTTCCTAGGGGAGGGGGCCAATCCCCTCCAAGATGGGGCTTTACTCCCAAGTCGGCCCTGCTTCCTTAGCTGTTCTTGCATTCTGGCAGCTCTGCGCAGGCGCACCCTGGGAACAAGCTCCCGCTGCTCTTCTGCCTCGCTGCCGTCTACCTCCCTCTCTGCCTCTGACGCAGAGCTTCCCTCAGCCCCCCAGGACTGGCCCGTGTTCCTCCCCAACCTCCTCGCTGTCCCACTCCACTGCCGTCAGCAGGCCACAAGAGTTGCAAAGATACAGCTGTAGAGGAAAAGATGTCCCGTCCCCCCGCCCCGGGAGCTGAGGATCCCTCTCTATCCGACGTTTTTTTGTTTCTTTTTAAATGAAGCTTATTATTGGCAAGGCAAAGCGTTTTGCTCCTCGGTTGGCCCCGAGACTCCGCGGAATGCAAACAATCCCGCCGGCCAGCAAAACACAGTTTAGTGGAAAGAGAATATTTTTTATTGGAGGGGTGGTTGGTTTTTTTTTGGTGGTTCTTTGTGGAGGGAGGGGGGGTGCAGAGAGAGAGAGAGAGAGAGAGAGAGAAAGACCCTCTTTTTCTGGCGCTCCTCTGCTGTTAATCAGATTCTAATTGCATTCAGCACGATGCCAGAGGTGCCGGCAACCAATAAGGAGGTGGTGGCAAGCAGCTGACAGAAGCTGTCAAAATAGCCCCCGAAAAAGGGCGTCCCAGGGAGGGTGGGGTGGGGGGCGAAACTTGATGATAATGCGAAAATGAGATACAAAAGTAGAGGGCAGAGAGGGAGGTGTGGTAATGGAAACACACACACACACACACACATACATACACACACACACAAGACTTTCCGCTGGCTACGGGCAATATTTACTAAAGATTTACAATGCGCAGAGAATGCTTTTTAACATTGCGGCCCTTTCAAAAAGAAAAGAAAAGAGTCGTCACGGGTGGGGGGGAGATTCTGAGGGAGGGGGGCTATTATTATTCCCGTTTCGCTGACGGGGAACTGAGGCCCCGAAGTGGATCAGCGGAAGGAGGAGAGGGAGAAGAAGCAGGAGAAACGGCTGATGTTTTGGTGAAGTTAAAAGGGGAGTCCGGTCTGGTCTGGTAGGTCAAGCTTCTGGTTTAGAACCAGGAGTCGGGGAGTTCTAGTTCTGCTTTAGGCATGAGAGAAGGCTGGGTGACTTTGGGCCCATCACCAGGAGACGGTGAGTTCTAGGTCTCCCTTGGCCATTATAGCTGGCTGGGTGACTTTGGGCCCATCACCAGGAGACGGTGAGTTCTAGACCCACCTTAAGCATGACAGTCAGCTGGGTGACTTTGGACCAATCGCTAGGTGGTACCTTGCTCAATAGTAGCAACTGTGAGAGGGATCTTGGAATCCTAGTGGACAACCATTTAAATATGAGCCAGCAGTGTGCAGCAGCTGCCAAAAAAGCCAACACAGTTCTAGGCTGCATCAACAGAGGGATAGAATCTAGATCACGTGAAGGGTTAATGCCACTGTATAGTGCCTTGGTAAGGCCACACTTGGAATACTGCATACATGATGTAGAAAAGACGTTGAGACTCTGGAAAGAGTGCAGAGAAGAGCAACCAAGATGATTAGGGGACTGGAGGCTAAAACATATGAAGAACGGTTGCAGGAGCTGGGTAGGTCTAGTTTGATGAAGAGAAGGACCAGGAGAGACATGAGAGCAGTGTTCCGATATCTCAGAGGGTGCCACAAAGAAGAGGGAGTCAAACTATTCTCCAAGGCACCTGGGGGCAGGACAAGAAGCAATGGGTGGAAACTAATCAAGGAGAGAAGCAACTTAGAACTAAGGAGAAATTTCCTGACAGTTAGAACAATTAACCTCTGGAACAGAAGTTGCCTCCAGAAGTTGTGAATGCCCCAACCCTGGAAGTCTTTAAAAACATGTTAGATAGCCATTTGTCTGAAATGGTATAAGGTTCCTGCCCGCGCAGGGGGTTGGACTAGAAGACCTACAAGGTCCCTTCCAACTCTGCTATTGTATTGTATTGTATTGTAAGAAAGCAAGTTCTAATTCTGCCATATGCTGGGTGACTTTGGGCCAATCCCCAGGAGACGGTGAGTTCTAGACCCGCCTTAAGCATGATAGCCAGCTGGCTGACTCGAAGACAGTGAGTTTTAGTTCTGTTTTAGGCTGGGTGACTTTGGGCCCATCCCCAGGAGATGGTGAGTTCTAGTTCTGCCTTGGGCATGACAGCTGTCTGGGTGACTTTGGGCCCATCCCCAGGAGATTCTGGGAGTTGAAGTCCACCAGTCTTAAAAGAGCCAACTTTGCAGACCCCTGGTTTAAATGAGATCAAAAACCTCAGAAGGACAAAAAAAGACACCACTCCTGCATTCGAATATTAAAGAACAAACAGCCACACAGCAGGTGGCTATTATTATTGTTGTTGTTGTTGTTGTTGTTGTTGTTGTTGTTTTCTTATTTCTACTTCTCCTACTCCGCTCCCAACTGGACTTTTTAATCTGTTCAAGTATCTACCAATTTCTGCCCAAGAGCCTCTATTAGGTTGAGTCAGCCCCACTGGCTCCACTTCCTCCTTTTTGCAAAGCTCAGGAGCGCCCCCTGAAGATCCCAGAAGAAGAAAACCGCTAACGGCCCATCCATTTTTCAGCGGCTGGAAACAGCTTGTTAAGTAGATCCTAAGGCTTAATAAGGGAGTGGGGCAGAGAGGAGGAGGGGGGGGGAGGGAGAGGAAGAGGACTGTGGGGTCTTAAGATGCTCTCTGAGCTTGCTTGGGTTTTTTGCACACATTTCACTAGCCAAGTAGGTCACATCGTCAGTGCTAAAAGGGACGGGGGCAGAGAGGAGGAGGAGGAGGAGGAGGAGGAGGAGGAGGAGGAGGAGGAGGAGGAGGAGGAGGAGGAAGAACGGGACTATAGGGTCCTTGAAGCTCTCTGAGCTTGGTGGTTTCCTTGGATGTTTCATTACCCAACTAGGTAACGTCATCAGTGCCCGTCGGGATAATGTTAAGCCGGTTGGGTAACGAAATAACCAAGCTCAGAGAGTACCAAAGACCTCGTTGTCAGGTTTCCGAAAGATGCCCTAATTGATTCATGAGGATCGAGCCAAGTTTCAAAAGAAAACTAGTCATTTGTCTAGTTTGATGAAGAGAAGGACCAGGGGAGACATGATAGCAGCCTTCCAATATCTCAGGGGCTGCCCCAAAGAAGAGGGAGTCAAACTATTCTCCAAAGCCCCTGAGGGCAGGACAAGAAGCAATGGGTGGAAACTCATCAAGGAGAGAAGCAACTTAGAACTAAGGAGAAATTTCCTGACAGTTAGAACAGTTAATCAGTGGAACACCTTGCCTCCAGAAGTTGTGAATGCCCCAACACAGGAAGTCTTTAAGAAAATGTTGGATAGCCATTTGTCTGAAACGGTATAGGGCTTCCTGCCTAGGCAGGGAGTTGGACTAGATGACCTCCACGGTCCCTTCCAACTCTGCTATTATATTATTGTGTTGTATTATTTATTGGGAACACCATTTTGGCAAGACCTTTTTGCAGTCCGATCTGAGCCTCATTTGAATTATAGCTGAACTTTACCCCTCTTCCTCCCCTCCCCTCAGTCTGGGTCATAAATCACATTCCCCAACGAGGTGCACCCCTCCCAAGCCTGCTGCAGTAATCTGAGATCCGACTCTAGCCGAAAGTATGCGGGGAATGCGCTTCCCCTCCCTTTCCTCCCCATGAGAACATTATGAGTTGACGCTCAAACCATCCATTTCTTTGGATACGAAGGACGGCCCTCTTCCTTACCTGAAGAGTTCTCTGATCTCTTTCACCGAGGCCTGGAAGGGGATATTCCGCACCAAAATCTTGGAATTCACCTGCTTCTTGCTTACTTGCTTCTTGCGAGCGGTTGCCACGGTGGACCTGGTGATGCAAAAGAGACGGGCATCAGGGCTAAGCTAGTCCTTTATCGGATTGGTCCCTTGGCAGCATCTCTCCCCCCAGTCTCCCAAGGTCTTCTTCCCACCTACCAGCAAGTAACCCGAGACCGAAAAGCCCACTTCCACTCCCGACAAAAGTCTTGGTGGAATTTGGTAACCGACTCTCCCAACCAAGGCCAATTGCCAGGGTTAAGTTTACACGCCCGCAGAAAATCCTTGGATGGAGTTTTTTTTTCCCCAGCTAGGAGAAGGACCACCAGTTGGCATCTCTTCCCCCAAAAAAACTTACTTGATGGCCCTTTCAGATATTTTCACTTCCAGCTGATGGCCGTCCACGGAGCAATCCTGAAAGAAAGCAAATTTAGCTGATGCAAAGGCTGGAAGCCCTTTCTTTCCGCCAAATGAAAATGTCGCGAGGAAGCGAAAAAGAAAAATCCCAGGGAGGGCGTTAGGATCATTATCCTGATGTTGGGTTGGCAATATATATATTGTAATCAGGGGAAGCCGGATAGCTCAAAGCATAGAGAGCCTTGCTTGATATGCTGGAGAGTGCCGGTTCAAACCCCAGTGGAGATAGTATGGCCAGCTGAAGAGGGCTAATAAGCCCGAAATGGATCCATCCTGGTCTCTTATTTATTAATCAGCCCTTAAAAACTTATATATATATATATATATATATATATATATATATATATATATATATATATATATATATATATATATATATATATATATATACATATATACATACATACATACATACATACATACATACATACATACATACATACATACATACATACATATATATATATATATATATATATATATATATATATGCCAGGATTATTACAGGGTATATGTATCTTTAAAGACTATGCGGAATCTGATTGGCTGTGCTTCCCAACTCAATCATAAAAGGCAGCTGGAAACACAGTTCATCCCTTTTTTGCTTTCCTTTGCTTCCTGATGGCCACCGAGGAAGCAGCTGAACATGAAGACGGAAGAGAATCATTGCTTTGACTGACTGTAAGATAACTGTGTGTTTTGGTGAAGGACTGTTTATTGTTAGAGGAGCTAGTATCCCTGTTTGGAAGACGTATTTTAGTTACATCAAGAGTAAAGACTATTCATTTTTCTACTATCAGTGTTTGAGAGTTTTTGTGTGGCTTAAGCAACGTATCGCTTGCTGTCCGGTGTATTGCACTATTCCGCCTGTTATTGTTTTTTTCCCAACGGGGGTGTTTTACCCCTAACAGAGGGACTAGATAAATAAGTACCCCTTGAGAAGCTGATAGGGTTCCGTGAGCCTGGGCAGTATAGTTATGCTGACCACATGACTATGGGCCATTCCCACAGACCACCAGGCACTGTTACCTGTAATTGCTTGACCGCTTTCTGGGCATATTCTGGCTTCTTGTACTCCACAAATCCAAATCCCATAGAGAGGAGGTTGCCTAAAAACAACATCGGAGGAAGATCAGAAATGGATTAATGCTAAAAGACTTCCCTGTTCCTCCTCTAGCTCAGAGCCGAAAGTCGCCAAGTGATTGAATTTTGTTCCTTTGACCGTGAGGACGCTACGAGGGTCGTCAGTGCAAGGACTGGTTGTAAATCTATTTTTTCGGCGACCGCTGAATGGTCACCGTTCTGACCCAGGCTTCCTTAGAAAGCAAGAAGCAAAGTCTTGGTCCCGACTGAACCTCTTTTATTGACACGACTGTGAATTCCTTTCATTCAGCCAGCCAGGCTTGGCAAACAGTCTTTCCAAGGAATGTTCGTCCACACGCACCTTATCTCGCTTGGCGAGCTGCCAGAGTTTCCAATCGCAGGGCAAGGCAACACTTGGCACACAGCCTCTTATAGTCACAAACAGATCTTTCCACTCGTGACACAACCGAAGGAACGAATTGTTTCCTGCATAAGCCCCCTCCCCATTCGCTCTTTTGTGTCCTAGGGGAGGGGCCAATCACCTCCAAGATGTGGCTTTACTCCTAAGTCGACCCTGATTTCCTAGTTGTTCTTGTCTTTTGGCAGCTCTGCGCATGCGCACACTGGGAACAGCCTCCAGCTGTTCTTCTGCCTCGCTGCTGTCTAGCTCCCTCACTGCCTCCGACCCAGAGCCCTCGCCTGAGCTTTCCTCAGCCCCCCAGGACTGGCCCATGTTCCTCCCCAACCTCGTCACTGTCCCATTTTGCTGGCCGCCGGCAGGCCCCCAACAGTCACTAAATAAATGGTTGTAAGTCAAGGGCCAACCAGCTGTGGATTTCAAGCAATAAAGACAAATAATAATAATAATAATAATAATAATAATAATAATAATAATAATAATAATTTTATTTTTATAAACCGCGTCCTCTCCCGACGGGGACTCGGAGCGGTGTACAGGGAAAAAATTAAAACGCATAAAATACATATACAATAAATACACTAAGTTAAAAACCAAATTAAACTCAATTCAATTGTCCCTGCACTAAAATTCCCATTAATTAAAACTAATAATCCCAAACCCTAAAGGTAGAGACTAACCTAGGCCGGCCAAACGGAAAAAGTGTGTTTTTAATTTCTGACGGAAGGAGCGGAGGTCCGTGGTTGTTCTAATGTCGGGGGGAAGGTCGTTCCAGAGGGCTGGGCCCGCCACAGAGAAGGCCCCCATGGTACAAAAGAACTACAAGGAGATCGCCTTACGAGATCGTCTTCTGCCACCAAGGGCCTCCCACCGGCCCGTACGCTCCCCTAAAGAGGGTCTCCTCATGGTGCCGTCGGCTAGACAATGTCAACTGGCGACACCCAGGGGGAGAGCCTTCTCCGTGGGAGCCCCTGTCCTCTGGAACGAATGGCCCCCGGGAATTAAGAACTATCCCTGACTTACGCACCTTCCGCCGTGCTCTCAACATTTTTCTTTTTCAACAAGCCGGGCTGGCATAAAACATGTTTTTTTAAAGTTATAAATTTTTATTCATTTTAATCAGGGTTGGTTGGGTTTTTTCATTGTTAGGCCAAATTGTTTTAATATGTCTTTTAAAACTTTTATATATTTGTTTTACTCTGGCTGTGCACCGCCCTGAGTCCTTCGGGAGTAGGGCGGTATAAAAAAAACCAATAAACTCTAAATCTAAACCTAAACCTAAACTCAGACAAACACATACCGGTTTTATCTTTCTTCTTCGTGATGGTGCAACTCCGCACGGCGCCAGCTTTGGAAAAAACCTGGAAGAGAAGGAAAGAGGAGCATGCTTGTAAGTTTTTATTCTCCTGTATTGTTCTCCTCTGCTTTTCTCCCAGGCGGGAAGGACAAAGGGAGAGAAAGGCGGGGGGGGGGGGGGGCGGGAGATGCTACATGACATCAAAAGTCTACGCTAGCAAGCAAGACGGAATATGGATGGCCAGGAAGCGCAAAGCAGGTTCCGTGATGTGGGTTACTTGATTGCCTCAAGGGCAGTCCCCAAATTATGATTCAAGAGGAAGAAGGACGATTCCTGCAAAGTTCTAAGACACACGGAAGGAAGGAAGGAAGGAAGGAAGGAAGGAAGGAAGGAAGGAAGGAAGGAAGGAAAAAAAGATAAGCAAAGAAGGAGGGAAGGAAATAAGCAAAGAAAGAAGGAAAAAAGGTAAGAAAAGGAAGGAAAAAAGGGGCAGGGAAAAGAAAAAAGATAAGAAAAGCGGTAGGAAAGAAAGGAAGGAAAAGACAGAAAAAGAAAAAAGGGAAGAAATGAGGAAGGAAAGGAAGGAAAAGAGAAAAGAGAAAAGAGAAGAAAAGGGAGGAAAGGAAAGAAGGAAGGAAGGAAGGAAAAGACAAAGAAAAAAGGTAAGAAAAGAGGGAGGAAAGGAAAGAAGGAAAAGAGAAAAAAAGGAGAAAAGAGGGAGGAAAGGACAGGAAGGAAGGAAGGAAGGAAGGAAGGAAGGAAAGAAGGAAGAAAGGAAGGAAGGAAGGAAGGAAGGAAGGGGCAGAGAATAGAAAAAAGGTAAGAAAAGAGGGAGGGAAGGAAGGGGCAGAAAAAAGGTAAGAAAAGAGGGAGGAAAGGAAAGGAAAAGAGAAGAAAAGAAGAAAAGAGGGAGGAAAGGACAGGAAGGAAAAGACAGAGAAAAAGAAAAAAGGTAAAAAAATGAGGAAAGGAAGGTAGGAAGGTAGGAAGGAAGAAAGGAAAAGACAGAGAAAAAGAAAAGAGGAAGGAAGGAAGGAAGGAAGGAAGGAAGGAAGGAAGGAAGGAAGGAAGGAAGGAAGGAAGGAAGGAAGGACACGAAGTCTGCAAAATTATTTGATACAAAATCAGAATGAGTGACTTTATCGGCCTCGCTTCTTAAACAGGATAGGAATCAAAATCAAATGAACTAATAATTCCACTTTATTGTCAAGACACTCTGACAGACTCTTGCAAGTCTAAAAGCACAATTGTCCCCCTACCACCTTTACCATTTGGGGAACTAGGGAGGGTTTCTTGAGGGGCCTCTTGCCCCAACCAGCCTCCAGCCGTGGGCTCTGCCTTCTCTTATCTGACCCTTGTCTCTTCACTCCGTCCGCCAAGGTCTTTCCCGCAGTCCGTTACATAGCCATGAAATCACCTCTTTTAGCGTGTCTTCTGTAGTGCTGAAGTTGAGGTTTTTTATGAAAACGGTAGAGCCTGGAAGAGTTTCTTCTTCTTCTTCCTCCTCCTCTTCCTCCTCCTCCTTCTCCTCTTCCTCCATTTCCTTCTGAGCATCCTTGTTTTCAGAAATCCCTGCAAGAGAACGGGAAGTAGGAGTTGCAACTAAGGGAAGGATGATGGTCTTTAGTGGCTCGGGGGCTCAGACGCTGAGCTTGTCGATCAGAATTGTTGGCAGTTCGGCGGTTCGAATCCCTAGCGCCGCGTAACGGAGGGAGCTCCCGTGACTTGTCCCAGCTTCTGCCAACCTAGCAGTTCGAAAGCCCGTTAAAAAATGCAAGTAGGAAAATAGGAACCACCTTTGGTGGGAAGGGAACAGCGTTCTGTGCGCCTTTGGTGTTTAGTCATGCTGACCACATGACCACGGAGACGTCTTCGGACAGCGCTGGCTCTTCGGCTTTGAAACAGAGATGAACCCTGCCCCCTAGAGTCGGGAATGACTAGCACTCCTTCCTTCCTTCCTTCCTTTCTTCCTTCCTTCCTTCCTCCCTCCCTCCCTCCCTCCCTCCCTCTCTTCCTGTGCACTACTTGGAAAGGAGTATCACAGGCTAACTCTTGCAACTGCCAGCAGTTTGATCCTGACCGGCTCAGCCTTCCATCCTTCCAAGGTGGGTAAAAGGAGGACCCAGATTTACTATTTATTAAATTTATTAAGATTGTTGGGGGCTAAGAGGCTGACTCTGTAAACCACTTAGAGAGGGCTGTAAAAGCACTATGAAGTGGTCTATAAGTCTTAAGTGCTGCTGTTGTTACAGTCTGAGAAACGAGGGAGGGTTCCTTTCTCCGTCCGTTATGCAGCTGTGGGCTATCTGACCCAAAGGCATGACAATGTGGAAGCAATTCTACTCCACCGCCCTATCGCCCCCAAGACATACCTTTCTGGCTTTGTTCCTCGCCTTCTTTTTGCTCTTCAACCTCTGACCTTTTCCTCCCTGGATCAGAAAAGACCCCCGTGGGTGCCCATTCGAGGTAGAGTGGGATATGCTGGAACTGAACAAGGAAGAAGAAAACCAGTGTAAAGAAGTTAAAACAAGGAAGGGCGAAAAAAATATTTGGTACAAATCAGTGCAAGGATTTTTAAAAAAACAAAAACCCAAGGTTTAAGGCAGAGAGCCAATGAATGCTGAAAAGTGGGTGGGATGATCTTTCTCAATCTTGGCAGCTCAAAGATGTGTGGACTTCAACTCCCAGAATTCCCAGGCTGGCTAGGGAAGTTGAAGTTGATTCTGGGAGTTGAAGTCCACACATCTTCAAGCTGTGGAGGTTGAGAAATACTGCAGTAGAATATGAATAGGATAGAATAGAATACAGAATAGAATATAGGATAGAATATAGAATCAAATGCAGAATCGAATGCAGAATAGAATATAGAATAGAATAGAATAGAATAGAATGCAGGATAGAATATAGAATAGAATATAAATATAATAAAAGAGAACAGAATACAATAAAATGCAATATAGAATATAGAATATAGAATAGAATATAGAATAGAAAAGAACAGAATGTAAAAACAATCAACTAAATTGAATTGAGATATAATAATTGCAAAAATGGATATGGAAGAAATATATGGATTTTTGTAATCAACCGATATAACTTTCATGATTTCTAATTGTAAGGAAAGATGATTTCTTGCTGGTGGAAGGCCATTTTATATTTTTGGTTTTATATATAAAAGGATGTATTGACAATTAATTAAATTGAGGCTGAGAAATAATAATTGTAAAATTAATATGGAAGAAATGTATGGAATGTTGTGATTAATTGATATAATTTTTATGATTTGTAATTTGTAACGGAAGATGGCTTCTTATGTTTTTCTTTTTTGAATATGTCTGCCTTATTTGTGGGGCTTTTTTTCAAAATAAATAAAAAATTACTCTAAATAAAGAATGGAACAGAATAGAATAGAATGCAGAATAGAATATAGAATAGAATATGGAATAGAATATAGAATAGAATAAAAGAGAACAGAATAGAATAAAATGCGGAATAGAATATAGAATAAAATAGAACAGAATAGAAAATGCAAAATAGAATATAGAATAAAATAGAATAGAATACGAAGGGACCTTGGAGGTCTTCTAGTCCAGCCACCCTGCTCAAATAGGAGAACCTATATTATGCCAGACAACTGACTGTCCTATCTCTTTTTAAAACCTTCCAGTGTTGGAGAAGCCACAACTTCTAGAGGCAAGTTGTTCCACTGATTAATTGTTCTCACTCTTAGGAAATTTCTCCTTAGTTCTAAGTTGCTTCTCTCTCCTAGCTTAATTTCCATCTGTTGCTTCTTCTCCTGCCCTCAGGGGCTTTGTAGAGTAGCTTGACTCCCTCTTCTTTGGGTCAGCCCCTCAAATACTGGAAGGCTGCTATCATATCCGGGGTAAGCTATCCATGCGCCCACCAGAATAGCTGAGACCCGGTCAACAGGCCTTCCTCCTGCCACTCGAGGCCTACCTTGGAGTAGGCCAACTTGGTGAAGGCCTTCTTGGCTTCGGTGGGCTCCAGGAACTCCACAATGGCTGTCACTCCTCCTTCGGGGAGCAGGACCCGGCCCAGGCTCCCATAAGGCCCAAAGACCTCTTCTAGCTGCTCCGCCTTCGTGCCAGCTGGCAGGTTCTTCACCAAAATCACCGTCTTGCTCCGTTCTCCAGCCGCCTGGGAGAAAGGAAGGAGAGAGGTGGCTGCGTTGCAAAGCTGACGGTTAATTGGAGAGCCGATCCCTACGATCGATCGCCCCGAAAGGCTACAAAAAGCGAAGGATTTTACAGCCCAAGGGAAGGAAGCTTTCTGATTGGATCACGTCTGCGTTGGGAAGGCTTGCTGCCACGTAGAAAGTGAGAAAATTAGAGAACTTCCCTCTACTCTTTCCTTCTTTCTTTTTTTCTTTCTTTTTGTTCCTTCCCTCCCTCAACCCCTCTTCCTTCCTTCGTTCAATGCATTTCTTTCTTCCTCCCTCTTTCCGTTTTCTTTTACTTCCTTCCTTTCTTCTTTTTCTTCCTTCCTTTCCTCCTCCTTCCCCTTCCTTTCTCCCTCCCTCCCTCAATCCTACTCTTTGTTTTTTCTTTCTTTTTCTTCCTTCCTTCTCTCTTTCCCCCTTCCTCTCAATCCCTCTTCCTTCTTTCTTCCCTCCCCCTTTTTTTCTTTCTTTTTCTTCCCCTCTTCCTCCCTCCCTCAATCCCTCTTCCTTCCTTTCCTTCCTGTCTTTTGTTTTTTCTTTCTTTCCTCTTCCCCTCTTCCTTCCTCCCTCCCTCAATCCCTCTTCTTCCCTCCCTCAATCTTCCTTCCTTCCTTTTTTCCAAGAAAAAAGGTGAAAGAAAACAAGATGAATATTTTTTTTTAAAAGAAGTGCCTTTCAATATTCTCCACAGCAGATATAGGCACGTATATATTATATATATATATTTATATATTTTGACCGCTCTTCTAAAGAACGGTCTTCTACATCCTATTTCTTTTCTCTCTCTAATCTATTCTTTCTAATCATCAAAACCATCAATCACAAATTCACTTCCTTTTTTCCCCACGTTGATGCAAAAAGCTGTGAAGTTTGCTTCCAACAGGTCAGGAGCTTCGGAAGCGCAGGAATATTTGAGCCAACCCCCCCCCCCCCCACGTGCTCAGACTCTCTTTTCTGGCGGCTTCAACCGCTTTCTGCAAAGTCGCACATTAAGTGAGAAGGAACGAGGGTTCGAAGGGCCGCCGTTCCCTTACCTGGCTGAAGGAATCCAGGCTGACCCCGTGGTCCAGCAGGAACCGGCGCACGTTTTGAACGAGCTCTGTTTCCCCGAGCGCCACCCTCACGGCCACGCTGCCCTTGCCTTCCTGCCGAGAGAAAAAGGAAGTAAGAGGCATCCAGCTTTGGTCACCGGATTATAGAAAAAGACGTTGAGACTCTAGAAAAGTGAATCATTAAAACTGCCCAGAATATCATCAGGCTCCAGCCACCAGGGGCTGCCCCAAAGAAGAGGGAGTCAAGCTATTTTCCAAAGCAACAGAGGGCAGGACAAGAAGAAATGGGTGGAAACTAATCAAGGAGAGAAGCAACCTGGAACTGCGGGGGAATTTCCTGACAGTGGGAACAATTAATCAGTGGAACAGAAGTTGCCTCCAGAAGTTGTGAATGCCCCAACACTGCAAGTCTTCGAGAAGATGTTAGATAGCCATTTGTCTGAAATGGTATAGGGCTTCCTGCCTAGGCAGGGAGTTGGACTAGATGACCTCCAAGGTCCCTTCCAACTCTGTTATTCTATTCTATTCTATTCTATTCCACTCTAATATTCTATTATGTTGTTCTATTCTGCTCTAATTCTATTCTATTCTATTTCACTCTAATATTCTGTTCTATTCTGTTCTATTCTATTCATTTTCTATATGCTATTCTCTTCTGTTCTATTCTATTCTGCTCTAATTCTATTCTATTCTATTCTAGTCTGTTATTCTATTCATTTTTATATACTATTCTGTTCTATTCTGCTTTTATTCTATTCTATTCTATTCTATTCTACTCTAACATTCTATTCTATTCTGTTTTGTTCTTCTCTATTCTATTCCACTATTCTATTCTCCTTCATTCTTATTCTATTCTATTCTACCAGTCCTGGATGACATCTTTGCATCTCGCTGTTTGAGGAAGTTGCATAACCTTCTCAAAGACTCTTCCCATCCTGCTTACAATCTGTTTAGACTGTTGTCCTCTGGCAGAAGATGCAGAGCAATTAAAACTCGGACCATGCATCTTCTGAATAGCTTTTACCCCAGAGCTATCATTGCACTCAACAATGAACTCAAGGGTCGCCATCATTGAGCTATTGGACAGCACAACTTGGTCTGTTGTGTGGATGTTTGGGTGGTTTAAGGGCAGGGAATTTTTTGGTGGGTGGGGGTGTGTTTTGGGGATTGTTATGGGTGTTGGGCCTCTGTCTCTGGGTGTTATGTGAATTTCGTTGTGTGTGTAAACTGTGTATATGCGCACAACGACCGTAAAGTATTCTAGAAAAGAGTGTAGAAAAGAGCCACAAGGGTAGAAAAGAGCCACAAGGGTAGAAAAGAGCCACAAGGGTAGTGTAGAAAAGAGCCACAAGTGTAGAAAAGAGCCACAAGGGGGAAACAATAAACTCACGTGATCCAACACTTGACTCTTGGTAGCATTGTATTTATGCGCAACAGCCTCAGCCACGGCGTTCGTCCCCATGAAGAGGGTGTTCCAGTTATGGGAGCTGCGGGGTGGGAGGAAGAAAGATTGTGAGTTCCGCTGTTTGGGAGGACTGGAAGAATAATGTCCCCAAAGTGGGAGGAACAATTTGAGAACGTGTCACAATTTGCAGAAATGGCTGAAGCATTCATTCTCTTTGGCCCGAGAACCAAGAAAGCAGTGTTTGTCTTCGTTGAGCAAAAAGCCCATGTGAGGTTTCCAGAGTTTTTCAAGATTTGTTTGGACTGAGAATGATCAACAAATCTGGGAAGAGCGGAAACCTTATATGGACTTTTTTTATTTTATTTATTTTATTTTTTATTTTATTAAATTTATACCCCGCCCTTCTCCTAAAAAAGGACCCAGGGCGGCACACAGGCATCATTAAAATCATACAAAAATACAAAAATACAAAATTGTTAAAAACTAATTAAATATTCCCTGTGCTAAAATTAATAAAACTCTAAAATTTAAAATTATCCCTATAAAATTATCCCTATAAAGTCAGAACGGGGGATTATGCTAGGCCGGCTTGATGAAATAAATGAGTTTTAAGACGTTGGCAGAAAAGGCGGAGGTCCACGATGGTGCGTAGATCGGGGGGTAGGTCGTTCCAGAGGGCAGGGCCCGCCACAGAGAAGGCTCTTCCCCTGGGCACCGCCAACCGGCATTGCCCGGCTGACGGTACCCTGAGAAGGCCCTCTCTGTGGGAGCGGATCGGTCGAAGGGATGTATGGGGCAGGAGGCGGTCGCGAATATATTTTGCTAAATGAATCAGCAAAAAAGAACGGATGATTTATGGATCTGAAGATAAATTATTAAACGAGAAAGCCAGGAGATTTGCGAAACATTTTTAAAGGGAGGGGGGATGATAAGATTGCAATTATTAGAGAATAGAAGCAAAGATTAAACATAAAGGTTACTTAAGAGCTATATTAAAATGAAAAGGATCTATCTATCTATATCTATATATATACACATACATTCACACATACACATGAATATTGAAGCAACCTATAGAATAGTGATGTATATTATTGGAAAGAGGAAACACAAAGGTCATTTAAGAGGCATCTTAAAGTTAAAAGGCAATATATATTGTATACTTATGAATATTGATACAACTTATAGAACAGTGATGTATATATTCAGAAAGGAAGAATGATGAAATAACTTATGTAATTATGAACGATAGTGAAACTGGAGAGCTATAAAGATTGAAAATGTGTTAAATGACGAAACAGGTTCAATAAATAAAATCTAAAAAGGAAAGATTGCAATTATCTGTTGAAAAGAAAGATCAGAAGTCATTGAGATATTTCTTTCGTTTCCTTTTCTTACTCTTTTACAGCATGTTTTTTTCTCACCTTTTATTTCTTTTTAATTTCTATTAGATGAAAGATATAAACCAACACAAAAAGAAAAGGAGATAACTTCGGCAAGGACAAACCTCAAGCTGTTTGCTTTATCTTTGGAGGCCTTTTGCTTCTTGTACGAAGACGACCCTGGAGACTCTGAGCTCTCAGCTTCTTCCTTCTTGAGGGTCGAAGGCAACACGTGCAGCATTCGGCCCTGAGAGACAAAATACACATTTTGAAATATCGATCCTGGAAACAGAACAAATGGAAAGGCCCAAAGTTATCCTGGATCTTTAAATCTTGGAAAATCTCTGCAACTGTCAGGCTCCCAAAACCTAAGAAAGACACACCGAGGTTCTTCTAAGCAGTTTTCCTTATTGTCTACAGGCTGAATTTTGCCACCTTCTATGCAGTTTTCTTTATTGTTACAAATACAAATACAATAGCAGAGTTGGAAGGCACCTTGGAGGTCATCTAGTCCAACTCCCTGCCTAGGCAGGAAGCCCTATACCATTTTAGACAAATGGCTGTCAAACATCTTCTTAAAGACTTGCAGTGTTGGGGCATTCACAACTTCTGGAGGCAACTTCTGTTCCACTGATTAATAATTCTCACTGTCAGGAATTTTCTCCTCAGTTCTAAGTTGCTTCTCTCCTTGATGAGTTTCCACCCATTGGTTCTTGTTCTGCCCTCAGGTGCTTTGGAGAATAGTTTGACTCCCTCTTCTTTGGGGCAACCCCTGAGATATCGGAAGGCTGCTATCATGTCTCCCCTAATCCTTCTTTTTATTAAACTAGACATAACCCAGTTCCTGCAACCCGTTCTTCATATGTTTGAGCCTCCAGTCCCCTCATCCTCTTTGTTGCTCTTCTCTGCACTCTTTCTAGAGTCTCCACATCTTTTCTACATCGTGGCGACCAAAATTGAATGCCGTATTCCAAGTGTGGCCTTGTAAAGTGGTATTAACCCTTCACGTGATCTTGATTCCATCCCTCTGTTTATGTTCCTTGTTTATACTGAGTATTGCCAACGTCTATGCAGTTTTCCTTATTCCTTGTCTATATACCGAATCTTGCCAAATCAAAGCAGGCTACTTGCACCATAAGACACATCCTCTGGGAACTATGATGGAGGCGCTATCTTCAACCTCTTTCACCCAGAAAAACTACTCGTACTGCAAAGGATTACTTGTAAGTTGAATCTGGTCCTCATCCCATGAAGAAGAAATGCTGTTATAATATAAGCTTTTACACTCGTCCTTCAACAGAGCCCCAAAATAAAGTTTTCAATATATGGGAAGCCCAAGAAAAAAATCTTTAACTGCCCACATCATCCTCTGTCTGACTCCCAGGGCCCGGGGGGGTGGAGGGCAGCATAGAGACATCCACCAATCAGTTTGTACCTGGAAAACCTGTCCGTCCACTTCTGCAAAGGCCTTCACGGCGTGCTCAGGAAACATGTAGGTGACGAATGCGAAGCCTTTGGGCCTCTTGGTCAGGCTGTCCATAGGGAAGTGGATCTCGGAGAGAGGCCCTGCGGAACAACAACAGATCCATTGGGAAAAGGTCGTGGGACAGGGGCTAGAGTGCAGTACTGCAGGCTACATCTGCTGCCTGCCGGCTGCCTGCAATTTGATGGTTCAAATCCCACCAGGCTCAAGGTTGACTCAGCCTTCCGTCCTTGCGAGGTGGGTCAAACGAGGACCCAGATGGTTGGGGGACAAGAGGCTGACTCTGTAAACCGCCTAGAGAGGCCTGTAAAAGCACTGCGAAGCGGTCTATAAGTCTAAGGGCTATTGCTATTACTTTTCTCTTCCTTCCTTCCTTCCCTCCTCCCTCCTTTCTTTCCTCCCTCTCTCCCTCAGCCTTCCGTCCTTCCGAGGTGGGTCAAACGAGGACCCAGATGGTTGGGGGACAAGAGGCTGACTCTGTAAACCGCCTAGAGAGGGCTGTAAAAGCACTGTGAAGCGGTCTATAAGTCTAAGGGCTATTGCTATTACTTTTCTCTTCTTTCCTTCCTTCCCTCCTCCCTCCTTTCTTTCCTCCCTCCCTCCCTCTCTCCCTCAGCCTTCCGTCCTTCCGAGGTGGGTCAAACGAGGACCCAGATGGTTGGGGGCAAGAGGCTGACTCTGTAAACCGCTTAGAGAGGGCTGTAAAAGCATTGCAAAGCGGTCTATAAGTCTAAGGGCTATTGCTATTCCTTTTCCCTTCCTTCCTTCCTTCCTTCCTTCCTTCCTTCCTTCCTTCCTTCCTTCCTTCCTTCCCTCCTCCCTCCTTTCTTTCCTCCCTCCCTCCCTCAGCCTTCCGTCCTTCCGAGGTGGGTCAAACGAGGACCCAGATTGTTGGGGGACGAGAGGCTGACTCTGTAAACCGCTTAGAGAGGGCTGTAAAAGCATTGCGAAGTGGTCTATAAGTCTAAGGGCTATTGCTATTCCTTTTCTCTTCCTTCCTTCCTTCCTTCCCTCCTCCCTCCTTTCTTTCCTCCCTCCCTCCCTCCCTCTCTCCCTCAGCCTTCCGTCCTCCCGAGGTGGGTCAAACGAGGACCCAGATTGTTGGGGGCAAGAGGCCGACTCTGTCAACCACTTAGAGAGGGCTGCAAAAGCACTGAGAAGCGGTCTATAAGTCTAAGGGCTACTGCTACTGCTACTTGGGAGGAAGGCCACATTAGAATATAATCGTTTCAATAGAACAGTTGATTGTTTTCATGCTGTTGTTTCATTATCCAATTAGGTGATATCACTAGAATGAGGTTGGGAGGAGGAGGAGGAGGAGGAGTTTTAGAGTTTAGAGTTTTATTTGATTTGTATACCGCCCTTCTCCCTTTCGGGACTCAGGGCGGTGTACAGCCACAGTAAAACCGGTGATACAAAAACTAAAAAGAATATATGAAAAAATATGAAATACATTGGCCTACATATTTAAAATCCCATGCTAAAATTGCTTTAAAATCCCTTTAAAACTACGACAGGCCGGCAGCACAGAATAAATGCGTCTTCAGGGCCCGACGGAAGAGATGTAGGTCCGAGATCGTCCGTAGTCCAGGGGGGGAGGTCTTTCCAGAGGGCGGGAGCTGCCACAGAGAAGGCTCTCCCCCTGGGGGGGTCGCCAGGAGGAGGAGGAGGAGGAGGAGGAAGACTATGAGGTCCTTGGTGATCCCTGAACTTGGTTGTTTTCCGGAAGACATTTCATTACCCAACTCAGTAACATTGTCAGTGCTAGAAAAATGCTCTCATTTTATATACTAGAACTGACCCCACTCTTTATTAGCACTGATGTTACTCGGTTTAGTATTAAAATCCTCAACCAATGACCACCACGCTCCAACGTAGCTAAGCTATGTTGAAATCTTAAGAGGATCTCTCTTGTTTTCAGGGAACGGCGCTTTGGAAAAGGGGCTCCAGGAGGCCCACAAAATACCAGAGCAATTTACCGTGTTTGGAAAAGATGGCCTCCAGTTCCTCTTCCGTGCAGGTGTAAGGGAGGTTCCTCACGAAGAGCCTTCCGGATTCCGAAAGATCTTCTTCCTCCTCGTCGTCTTTTTTGGTCCTCTGCCAGACGTGGCCGGACCCCTTCGCGGAGGGCTGCCCCTTAGTGCCCCTCTCTTCTGGGAACAGCTCAATGTACCGACCGCCTGCCACGCAAAATGCAGAACACAGTTAGGTTCTCGACTTACGGCCTACTCTACCATACTCTACTCTGCTCTACTCTACTCTTTCTATTTCTATTCCATTCTATTTCTATTCTATTCCTTTCTATTTCTATTCTATTTCTACTCTACTCCTTTCTATTCTATATCTATATCTATTTCAATATCTATTTCTATTCTATTCTATTTCTATTCTATTCTATTTTTATTCTATTCTATTCTATTATATTTCTACTCTACTCCTTTCTATTCTATTTCTATATCTATTTCAATATCTATTTCTATTCTATTCCTATTCTATTCTATTTCTATTCTTTCTATTTCTATTCTATTCTATTTCTATTCTATTCTATTTCTACTCTACTCCTTTCTATTCTATTTCTATATCTATTTCAATATCTATTTCTATTCTATTTCTATTCTATTCTATTCTATTTCTATTCTATTTCTATTCTTTCTATTTCTATTCTATTCTATTTCTACTCTACTCCTTTCTATTCTATTTCTATTTCTATTTCTATATCTATTTCAATATCTATTTCTATTCTATTTCTATTCTATTCTATTTCTATTCTATTTCTTTCTATTTCTATTCTATTCTATTTCTACTCTACTCCTTTCTATTCTATTTCTATATCTATTTCAATATCTATTTCTATTCTATCCTATTTCTATTCTTTTCTATTCTTTCTGTTCTATTTCTATTCTATTTCTATTCTATTTCTTTCTATTTCTATTCTATTCTATTTCTACTCTACTCCTTTCTATTCTATATCTATATCTATATTTATTCTATTTCTATTCTATTAAAATGACAGCATCTCCACCCTCTTTGTATGTGACGGAAAATGAAAAAAGCCACTTAAGCCAAATAATTTTTCCCTAGGAAAAAAAAATCAGGAGACTCACCCATGTAGTCTCGATCCCTCTTTAGGGCTTTCTGTTGTTCTTCCTCAGTGTTAAAATCGACAAATACGTACCCTGTGGGATTTGAAAATTATTGATATTCTAATTATTGAGAGAACTTAAGAGTGTTCGGAACAGAGAAAAGCAGGAAACACGACTCTCTCCGTTTGAATTACAGTTTAGAAGGACAGCATTACGACAAGCACAACATTGTTGTACTTTTTCATCCAGAGTCGTACACACACACACACACACACACACACTTTACGATAAAAGTTTTGGTCTTGAATTGATTATGAAATGGAGCCCTTAACATACACAGACGTACCTACTACACATTAGAGTAATAGGTATAGACAAGCAAATTTAACAGGAAGGAAGGAAGAAAGGAAGAAAGGAAGGAAGGAAGGAAGGAAGGAAGGAAGGAAGGAAGGAAGGAAGGAAGAAAGATTGAGGGGGGAAGGAAGGAAGAGGGATTGATTTATTGACGGAGGGAGGGAGGGAGGAAGATTGAGGGGGCAAGGAAGATTGAGGGGGGAAGGAAGGAAGAGGGATTGAGTGAGTGAGTGAGTAAGGAAGGGAGATTGAGGGGGGAAGGAAGGAAGAGGGTTTGATTGAGGGAGGGAGGGAGGAAGATTGAGGGGGGAAGGAAGAGGGATTGATTGATTGATTGAGGGAGGGAGGAAGATTGAGGGGGGAAGGAAGGAAGAGGGATTGATTGATTGAGGGAGGGAGGGAGGGAGGAAGATTGAGGGGGGAAGGAAGGAAGAGGGATTGAGTGAGTGAGTGAGTGAGTGAGGGAGGGAGATTGAGGGGGGAAGGAAGGAAGAGGGATTGAGTGAGTGAGTGAGGGAGGAAGGAAGGAAACTGTAACCTACTTCAAGATGGGATTGTATAGGAAGCTGCCGGAAGCTAACATTAAACGTGCAATCAGGCTAAATAACAAAGCTGCAATTTTATTCAGAATCCCAGAATAAGTACAAAAAATGGACTGGGGAATTCTGGGATTTGAAGTCCGCCTATCTTAAAAGTCGCCCAGTTTGAAAAACGCTGGTCTAAAGGGTCTTAAACAAAGATGGATTGCCACATGCATTGCCATGGTCCAGTGTGAGCCCACTCCCTTTCGAGAACTCTACTTATCATAGATTTCTCATTTCTGGTGTTCGACCAAAATATTCTCTCTCTTTTTTGGGGGCTTTTGCAGGACATTAATGAGCAAGCAGCATAAACAATGTCCGGGGGTAGATATACACTATACTGCCAAAGGTATTCGCTCCCCTGCCTTTCCTTGCAAATGAGTGTACAGTGAGTGACCTCCCATTCCTAATCCATAGGGTTCAATAGGACGTCGGTCCACCGCGCACTGTTCTTGAGCTAACCTGAAGGCCGCATGACGTTTGGAGGTCCGTAGCGATGGACTCTGCAGAACCTTAGCGACCTCTTCGCACTAGGCGCCTCGGCATCCGCTGACCCCCGCTCCGTCCGTTGACGTGGCCCACCCCTTCGTGGCTGAGTTGCTGTCCTTCCCAAACACTTCCACGTTCTTATAACACAGCTGACAGTGGAATATTGAGGAGCGAGGAAATTTCACGACGGGATTAGTTGCACAGGTGGCCTCCTATCCCAGTTCCACGCTGAGCTCCTGAGAGCCACCCATTCTTTCACCAATGTTTGCCACAACAGCCTGCATGCCTAGGTCCTTGATTTTACACACCCGTGGCCACGGAAGTGATTGGAACCCCTGACTGATTATTTTAAATGGGTGAGCAAATACTTTTGGCAATAGAGTGTACTACCTAGGACCTGTGCAAAGCAGTCTTAACAAACCAAAGGGAAGCCACGGCCTACCTAAGAGCATAAACGACGAATGCCCAATGTTACCTGTCTTGTTCCCATGTGCGTTCCTTGCAATCCGGATGGCCAGGGGCCGAAGGGGCACAAAAAACTCCCTCACGTTTTGCTGCATCCATGAAAGGTAAGACAGACAAGCATTAAAAAGGCGGTTAGTTCTAGAGTAAACCCACATCCCTGCTCATCCTCACCTGCCTGCTTTATACTTTAATTGCCATGCTTTAAAAGAAAGAGGGAGGGGGAAAGGAAAAACGAGACAAAACAAGAACGAGGAAAGAAAGAAAAGAAAGAGGTCAACTGCCCATTGCCTCCTGCCCGCTTCAACCACCTCAGGTGGTGCGTCTTATACTCCGAAAAATACGGTACTGATCTATTTGACATTGGATTCCTAATCTTATGGATTTTTTTTTAAATTTATAAAGTTTATTATTATTATTGTTTTTTCAAAAGAATTTTATTGGTTTTACAAATTATAATAAGGGAAAGGGTATATAGGGTATAATTTATACATTTTAGAGCTTCCATGTCAGAAAAGGTGGTTACATCCAGGTCTTCATACATCATATTATTAAATAACTAGTGGCAAGAGATACAAAATTAAATTAAATTAAATTAAATATATTATATTATTATATATATTATATATATCACATTTTGAAAATTCATACATTCAATCTTTTTGCAATAACATCCGTTACAGGAATTCAAAATTAATTATTTTTGAGATCTGAGTCTCTTTGCTATTATATCTTCTTCCTCCCTCCCCACAGTGGGCAGTGCCATGGCTCCTCCCGTTCCTTCTTCTTCATCTCCCAGGATTGAGGGATGTTTTTTAAGAAAGGCATCCGCCTCTTCTGTTGTTTTAATTCTAACCCTGCCTCCATCCCAGAATACCAACATTCCTTCAGGCATTAACCATTTGAACCAGACTCCGTTTTTATATAATTTTTTTGACAAGAAGGAATATTTCCTCCTCGCTTCTCTTATTTTTTGGGGAATCTGCTTCAATATGAAAATGTCTTTTTGTTCATATTTCAAAGACCTCTCTCGTTGCATCTCGTCCCTTGTGGACCTTCTTAAAAATTTAATATGAATTTAATATAGTTTTTTATTTTTTCATTTTCATAACAAATAACCCACACGTACACTATTACATAACCAACATCGTATTGTATTGCTAAAGGTTGACATCAATTCGTCTCACCATCCACCCCTCCAAAACAATCTTAGCAATTTGGAAGGGCTGGCATGGAACAGCAATCCAGGTTTAACATCCTCCAAAAAGGATGAGTTTTTTCGCCCTTAGATGGGTCTGAAAGGTAGCTTACCTCTGTGACGTTGAATGGGGCACCCCTCATTTTCACTGTGAATGCCGTGGTGGGCTCACCGGCTGCCACTGATCTGTTTTCCTAAGTAAAGAATAGAATATCAAAAACATCTGTGTTTTATTTCTAACCGGAGCATTTCAACAACGGTAGCATTAGAAACTGCCTTTCTGCTAAACCAAACAGTTGAATATATATTGTATTTTTTCAGACTATAAGACCAGGGGTGAGTTCCTGCCAGTTCTACCCTCTTCTATAGAAGAGGTTCCACAAATCCACAGGGCCGTTTACAACCGGTTCCAGCTCCCTCCCCCCGCCCGTTTGCCCATCATCAAGAGGAAGAGTGAGAGGAGGAATTCTGGGAGTTGAAGTCCACAAGTCTTAAAGCTGTCAAGTTTGAACACCCCTGGGGTGTTTTTTTTCTAAAGGGTTAGGGGTGCGAGGGTCTTGGAGCTTGACAGCCTTAAGACTTGGGTGCTTCAAATGCCAGAGTTCCTGAGCCAACATGACTGGAGGAGGAATTCTGGGAGTTGAAGTCCACAAGTCTTCAAGCTGTCAAATTTGAACACCAATGGGGGGTTTATTTTCTAAAGGGTTCGGGGTGTTACAAGGGTCTTGTCACTTGACAGCTTTAAGACTTGCGTGCTTCAAATGCCAGAGTTCCTGAGCCAACATTTTGGTTGCTAAGCAAGAGCGTTGTTAAGTGAGTTTCACCACATCTTACAAGTTGGTCACGCCCACCTAGTCCACCCAGAGACTGCCAAACCACTCCCACTCGATCACATGGCCAGCAAGCCCCTTGCACAAAGCAGGCCACACCTACGGAAGAGGTTCTAAAATTTTTTGAAACCCACCACTGGTTCAGACCCAAAACACCCTGCGCATGCATGGCAGAGACCCTGAAGACCAGCTGGCTGGCGGGAGACGCATGCACATGTGAGGTTCAGCTGGGCTGGGGCAACGGCTGGCGTGCCCACCGAGCGCCTGCCAAAACTTCGCCATCCCAGATCTAAAATTTGGGGGAAATGGAGAACTGGATCACAGACCATTTGTCTGAAATGGTATAGGGCTTCCTGCCTAGGCAGGGAGTTGGACTAGATGACCTCCAAGGTCCCTTCCAACTCTGCTATTGTATTGTATTGCACCCTCGAGACTGTTTGCTCCATCGGGACGTACCTGTGATGTCGTTTTGGTGCCCTTGGTGTCCTCCGTGGGATTCTGGACACTGACCTTTCCGGTCAGCTTCGTCTTGGTGTTAGAAGCAGCGCTTGGCTTGAGCCTGGTCTTCTCTTCCACCTCTTCTTCTTCTTCTCCTCCTCCTCCATCGTCAGACGCCTCGCTGCCCGTCTCCTCGGCCTCGCTCTCTTCCGCTGACGAAGGTGAGGATTCGTCGCCCTTCACCACTTTGGATCGCAAATAATCCATGTCGGAGAGCTGTGGCCGGGTTGTTTCCTTGCTCGGAGAGCTTTCCCCCTTCGCTGGGGATGGAGAACAGAAGAAGAGCCTCAGCTACCAATTCTTTGGGAGGCTTAGCGGATCGCAAACTTTTTCTTTTTGGAATAAAATTTTTATTTTTAAAACAAACAAAATCAAAATAACACCTATAGAATACTTTCCCCAATTTCATCAAACACGCAATGGGTGGAAACTAATCAAGGAGAGAAGCAACTTGGAACTAAGGAGAAATTTCCTGACAGTGAGAACAATTCACCTCTGGAACAGCTTGCCTCCAGAAGTTGTGAATGCCCCAACCCTGGAAGTCTTTAAAAAGATGTTAGATAGCCATTTGTCTGAAATGGTATAAGGTTCCTGCCCACACAGGGGGTTGGACTAGAAGACCTACAAGGTCCCTTCCAACTCTGCTATTGTATTGTATTGTAAATGTCGTTTGGTTACAAGTTTTTGTGCATTAGTTGTTGCAATTAGGATTAAGATCATAACTAAATGCATCGCTATGATTGAGCATTATGTGCTCAAATTACCATTAATATTCCATGGAGTATACAACATACTCCAGTACTAATGTTTAATTGTTACCACAAATAGTTATTAGATATTTCCATTCATATATGTTTCAATTATTCATTACATTTGCTAGGATAATTATCCTGATGTTGGGTTGACAATATATATATATGCCAGGATTCTTAAAGAGTATATGTAACTTTTAAGAACTCTGGTAAGGGGGAAAATCCAACATTAGAAATTGTTCACGGAAGGAGGGTTGGGATAAATAAATTCCCAGGCAGCTAGGTATTGATAAAAAAAATAAAAAAATCAGCAAAACAGAATGGCTCCATTACTTTGAGCAGCCTCCGCATCCATATCCTCGCTCGAGTCATCATCGGAATCAAAATTCAGATAATCTTCAAGCACCTTAGCACGTTCCTCAGCTTTTGTGTCATTCGACCAAGTTGCAACCTGGGACCGTTTCTGATGGACGGCCAAGAAGTCTTGAAACACCGTTTCTCCTTCCAGCTGGGCAAAGATAGGATCGTGGTTAGAAAGGATCGTGGTTAAAATATTGGTCATCCAATATTTGGGGCAATTCCTTCACCAAGGGCAAAGTTTGAAGGACAATGTCTCCTATTTCAGGATGGAGTTATTTTAAGGACATGAGGGGGAAAAATGACACTGGGTCTCCTGCTCGTGCAAGGGGCTGGACTAGAAGACCTCTGAAGTCCCTTCCAACTCTCTTATTCTATGTTCTAAAAATTGAAGGATCTCTCGAGATTCGGACAAATCTCCATCTCTGACACAAATCTTGGAGAAGGTTAAATCAATGTGGCCAGTGTCCATTGCTAATGCGTTACTAATTAGTTGCTAATCTTCTCCACTCAGCAGTATAAAAATAAAATAAACAAGCATTTTTTCCCCTCTACTATTTTTTTTCTGCAGTGGAAGGAATATCGTGACACAGAAAGTTAAGCAATAAAGTAAACAAACAGAAGAACATAAGTAGCAAAGCCAAATAAAAAGTAGCAGATTAAAAAATCAGCCATAACTCATTCAAGTACAAAAGGGATACATTAGCAATCTTAAAGAGCAATGGAAAGGGATGTTACAAATTCGGTTAACTCCCGAAACAAAAATGCGCATGTGTTAAAACAAAATAAAAACCAAACTCCTTAATTTAAGTGCTGACAAACCCCACTCTTTTGCTTCTCATGGAAATCCCTACCCGCCTTGCAAAAAGGTATCAGATTTACCTCTTTCAATTGTCCGTCTCTGTTTTTCTTCTTTGTTCCATCCTAGGAAACCAAAGGGGAAAAGTTTTAAAACATCACATACTCCGTGTCGAAGGAAAAGTTAAAATGAATTTAAAAGTCAGTCGGTTGAGGCAGACAAGAAAACAGAATAACTGAGAGTCTTTATCTAAAGGCAATTTGGACATGCGAGAAAGCTTACAAGGGAAAAAAAAAAATCTTTCTCTTACTTGTTTCTTTTCTCCATGGTTTGAATTCTTCGTGGGTTTTTTAGAAGCTTCCTTTAACAGTGGGGGCTTACTTGAATGTTTGCTCCAAGCTTTCGGCTTTGACGGATCCCCAAAAGACTTACATACTTCAACCTGAGATAAATATATATATATATTTATAAGCACACTGTCTGTAGAGATTCTCAGTCATCCAAGTCATGACTGTGGAAAGTTACTGTTCAAAAGGCAGTTGGACTTTCGTGGGAGTTTTTGTCTCCCCTGAAAATGTTTCGCTTCCCATCCAAGAAACTTCTTCGTTTTTAGCTGAAGAAGAGTTAGAACTGAAGAAGCTTCTTGGATGAGAAGCGAAACGCTTTCAAGGAAAGACAATAAGCCCACCCAAACCGCATTCTTGTTTCATGAAAGTAAATTGATACAGAAGATCAAGACTTTAGATCGGTGATGGCTAACCTTTTTGGGCTCGTGTGCCAAAAGTGGGGGGGTCGTGCGTGGGCGTGCCACACCCATAATGCTATGTGCGTGACCCTGCTTTTGGCGTGCTTTTTTCGCCCAAGTTCCAGAGGCTTTCTAGGAGCCCGGGGAGGGTGAAAACAGCCTTCTCCCACCTCCAGAGGCTTCGGGAGCTTCCCTGAAGCCTCCATAGGGCGGAAAACGGCCTCAAAAGAAGGCCTAAATCAGCTGGCCAGCACACACATGCGCACTGGAGCTGACAGGGCAACGCCTCGCGTGCCCTAAGAAATGGTTCCGCGTGCCACCTGTGGCACCCGTGCCATAGGTTCACCATCAATCAATCACTCTAGTTTCTGAATAACAGACTAAGGCAGGGGTCGGCAACCTTAAATACTCAAAGAGCCATTTAGACCCATTTCCCACAGAAAAGGAAACATCGGGAGCCACAAAACGCTTCCCATGCCTGACTATTTCCTGAGCGGCCACAACACAAGCATATGTAGTTGAATTAAACATTCTGTTTTCTTCTGAAACTTTTCTTTTCTTGGATTTATCCATGATTGGCCTACCAGGGGTCAAAAAGCTCAACAAATCGCGTGTCGGCGAGTGTCACACATTGGCAGTCGTGATGCATATTTTGAGCGACAGGGAGCCACAGCAGAGGGACAAAAGAGCCACATGCGACTCCAGAGCCGCAGGTTGCTGACCCCTGAACTAAGGAATAACATTGTGCCTGAACCTTGGGAAGAGTCAGCAAACCTGTTTTGCACCTTAAATGCCTAGAAAACATTCCAACAGCCTAAAAATGTCCAGAATTGCTTGGCCAATTTCAAAGGCCACCTCCCCTATGTTTCACAGAGTGCAAACAAATTTAAAAGCACAGATTTGGCTCACCGTGACTCTGGACGTGTCTATGAAGCTTTTGTTGAAATGAGAGCAGGCGGTTTTGGCGTCTTCTTCCGACTGAAAGCCAATGAACCCAAATTTGCGGAATTTGCCATCCTTGGTGAATTTCAAGCAGCAATCGGTCAGCGTCCCAAAAGCGGCAAAGAGGTGGCGGAAGCGGTCTTCCTTGATCTGTAGGAGAAACAGTGACGATCAAGTCATCCAAGCAGAGCTAAGAAGGCTGATGTGAATTGCCTTACAAGGTCACATCCTCTGACACCTCCTGGATGAAGCATGTTTTTTTTTTAAATTGTGGTCAATTGGTTTTTGTTTTGGTTTGTTTTGGTTCAATGGTGCCTGATTCTCAGGGACTGCCTGGAAAGTTCCTCCAGTTTTCTTGAGGTTTTTCAGAAATGTCGTTGCTTCCATCCCAGGACCGATAGAGAGGGGCTGGCCCAAAGTCACCCAGCTGGCTTTGCCCGCAGAGTGGAACTAGAACCCACAGTCTCCCACTTTCTAGCCTGGCGCCTTAACCATCAGACCTAACTGGCTCTCAATTGTTTTTGTATTATTTTCCTTTTGTTTTTCTTCCTGTTCAATCGTGTCTGATTCTGGGCAAAGTTGCAGTTGTCTAACCTTGTTGCCTTCCTAGGGCTGAGAGAGAAAGACTGGACCAAATTCACCCAGCCCGCTTTTGTGGCTAAGGCTGGACTAGAACTCCCGGTCTCCTAGTGATTGGCCTGAAGTCACCCAGTTGGCTTTCACACCTAATACAGCACTAGAACTCCCAGCCTCCTAGTGATTGAACCAAAGTCACCTGCTTTCGTGTCCAGGCTGGACTAGAATTCCCCCTCTCCCAGTTTCTGGCCTCTGATATTTTAACTCCTGCACTCAGCTGACCATTCCGTGCATACACCTGCAGCCATCCAAGCTACAACTGGCCCTCCAGCTGTAACAGGAAGCTAGCTTTCATGCCTACGGTGGGACTAGAACTCCCGGTCTCCTAGAGATTGGACCGTGTCCAGGCTGGACTAGAACTCCCGGTCTCCTAGAGATTGGACCAAAGTCACCCAGCTGGCTTTCACCAGCTAAGGCAGGGCTAGAACTCCCAGGATTCCGGTTTCTAGCCTCTGATACCGTAACTCCCGCACCCAGCCGGCCATGCCTTCCATGCACCCGCAGCCATCCAAGCTGCAGCTGGCTCTCCAGCGGTAAGAGGGAAGCAAAGAAGCCACGGTTCCTACGTCCGCCGCAACCCCCTCGCCCCGCTTTTCTCACCCCGTTGGGCAGGTTCTTCACAATCAGCCGCGACATGCCGGCGTGGGAGGCGGCCGCTTCAGGGACCAGCCGAGCTCGCTAAACACGCATCCGCCTGGGCGCCGCCATCTTGTCCGGGCCGGGAGATCACGTGACTCCAAGTCCCCCTCTGCGCCTGCGCGTTCGGCGAAACGCCTCTCGGCGTAGCTGTTCAAGGCGTCCGGGTGCTTCTCTCTCCAAAGAGGAAGAGAGTACGAGAGATAAGAAGCTTTGCATAGACACTTCCGGTTCCCAATGCGGGGATTGAAAAAAGTTTGAGGAGGCCTCTGACTCTTTCTTTCTTTCTTTCTTTCTTTCTTTCTTTCTTTCTTTCTTTCTTTCTTTTCTTTCCTGCATGCATAGGATTTCAACCGGTTTTTTTGCACTTTACAAAGAGAAAAATCAAGAGTTGCTGCAAAGAATCAAGCTATTCTCCAAAGCACCCGAAGGCAGGGACAAGAAGCAACGGATGGAAACTAATGAAGAAGAGAAGCAACCTAGAACTAGGGAGGAATTTCCTGACAGTGAGAGCAATAAATCAGTGAAACAGAAATTGCCTCCAGAAGTTGTGAATGCCCCAACACTGGACGTTTTTAAGAAGAGATTGGAGAATCATTTGTTTGAAGTGATATAGGGTTTCCTGCCTAAGCAGGGGGTTGGACTAGAAGACCTCCAAGATCCCTTCCAACTCTGTTGTTCTATTCTATTCCGTGTCTTTCTACATCCTGATTTAATGCCCCTTCATCTATAATACATATGTTCCTTGGAATCGTTAAATAGGTTCAAACGAGAACCGGCAGTAGGCATCTGTATCTCCGCCTTCCTCTTTGCCCGGGTCCTTTGAAAACACTTGTTCCAGGCATGCGCACAGGCAGCTCGAGTTAATTCAATGCTTCCGAGAATGGCCAGCAGGTGGCGGCAGAGGACAGGAGCAATCTCCAACTAGCTCGCCCGGGAATCGCTAATGGTGGGACCTTGGAACAAAAGTATTAAGAAAAAATGTGATTTCTTTATTTATTTATTGCTCCTGACACTCAACAAGAAACAGAAACTCACTGAGTGGATTCCCAATAAGCCTGCTATGTAGCTGGTCCTCGACTTATGACCAATTATACTAATGCTTCCTTCCTCCTGTAGACTTTGTAGACCCAAAAGGCAACTGGGCTTTCTTGTTTTATTCTTTGAAAACACTTCGTTTCTCATCCAAGAAGCTTCTTGGGTTTGGAACTGGTGTAGTTGTTTCTTCTTCTTCTTCTTCTTCTTCTTCTTCTTCTTCTTCTTCTTCTTCTTCTTCTTCTTCTTCTTCTTCTTCTTCTTCTTCTTCTTCTTCTTCTTCTTCTTCCTCTTCCTCTTCCTCTTCCTCTTCCTCTTCTCCTCCTCCTCCTCCTCCTCCTCTCCTCATTTCCTCCTCCTCTTCCTCTTCCTCCTCCTCCTCCCTCTCCTCCTCTTGCTCCTCTTTTCCTTCTCCTCCACCTTCTCCTCCCTCACTTTTTCTTCTTTTCCTCCTCCTCCTCTCCTTTTTCTTCTTCTTCCTCCTCCTGCTGCCTCTCCTTCTCCTCCTCTTGCTCCTCCTCTTTTCCTTCTCCTCCTCCTCCTCCTCCTCCTCCACTTTTTCTTCTTTTCCTTCCTCCTCATTTTCTTCTCCTCCTCCTCCTCCTCCTCATTTTCTGCTCCTCCTCCTCCTCCTCCTCTTCTTCTTCTCCATCTTCCTTCTCCTCCTCTTGCTCCTCCTCTTTTCCTTCTCCTCCTCCTCCTCCTCCTCCACTTTTTCTTCTTCTCCTCCTGCTCCTCCTCCTCTTTTTCCTCCTCCTCCTCATTTTCTCCTCCTCCTCCTCCTCCTCTTCTCCATTTTCTTTCTCCTCCTCTTCCTCCTCATTTTCTTCTCCTCCTCCTCTTCCTCCTCTCCTTCTCCTGCTCCTCCTCCTCCTCCTCCTGTCTCCATTTTCTTCTCCTGGATTATAAACCTAGAACAGTCCCCATTGTTTCCCTCTGTAGGGTTTTCCAGTTGTTTTTATTTCACTAATTGTCTTCTTGTGTCCTTTCCCTTGGACTCTTCAGTTTGCGGCCCAGCCTCCCTGTTGCCCTGGCTGAACTGAACGAAAACTTTTTTTTTTAAAGAGGGGGGCAAGAAACCAAACCCCCCTTCCCCCCCCCCCCCCCCCAGGACGGTGGTGGGAAGAAGGGCTGGAGCCGGCTAATGCCACGTAACTCAGAGTCTTTGCTCCCGTCCAGATCAACCTGCCAAGAGACATTAGCCGGCTGCCTTTATCTAATGAGCTGGACATACGACGGCCCAACCCAAGGGAGCAGAGGTCACCTGGCGAGGAAATAATATTATGGGATGCCTGCCGCCCCGCGACTGGATTCTCACAGGGTAGACAAGAGACCAAAAGACGCACAGCCTCTCTGGCTGGTCTCCTGCGGATGGGCGCCACAGGGATGAGGATGGGAGGGGTGGGGGTGGCCAACCAACTGGGGCA
Source organism: Rhabdophis nuchalis (assembly GCA_039707465.1). Classification (NCBI taxonomy): domain Eukaryota; kingdom Metazoa; phylum Chordata; class Lepidosauria; order Squamata; family Natricidae; genus Rhabdophis; species Rhabdophis nuchalis. The sequence continues at coordinate 4,906,263 of CM077660.1, forward strand.
TCCTTCTTCTTTTTTTAAAAAAAGGATTTTTGTATACATTAATCCAGGGGTCTCCAACCTTTGCAACTTTAAGTCTGAAGGACTTCAGCTCCCAGAATCCTCCAGCCAGCAAAGCTGTCAGTGTCAGGGCCTGGGCCAGGGGCCTCCAACCTTTGCAACTTTAAGTCTGAAGGACTTCAGCTCCCAGACTTCTCCAGCCAGCAAAGCTGTCAGTGTCAGGGCCTGGGCCAGGGGCCTCCAACCTTTGCAACTTGAAGTCTGAAGGACTTCAGCTCCCAGAATCCTCCAGCCAGCAAAGCTGTCAGTGTCAGGGCCTGGGCCAGGGGTCTCCAACCTTTGCAACTTGAAGTCTGAAGGACTTCAGCTCCCAGAATCCTCCAGCCAGCAAAGCTGTCAGTGTCAGGGCCTGGGCCAGGGGCCTCCAACCTTTGCAACTTTAAGTCTGAAGGACTTCAGCTCCCAGAATTCAGCTTTGCTGGCTGGAGAATTCTGGGAGCTGAAGTCCTTCAGACTTAAAGTTGCAAAGGTTGGAGACCCCTGCATTAATCATTTTTATGGAATGTTTTAATCTTTAGAAACTGAAAGAAAAACACTCCAAGAACAAACCAAACACAAAACAATACATAACAACATCAAGTATTTATACAGCCTTCTGTATCGGGTTTATAATTCTCCACTCTGCATGGCCTTCCTATTGCTTTTACTTTTTCCTATTATTATATAGAACAGCAGCAGTGCTAACGCTTATAATAATATTGATTGTTTGTATCCCCATATAATTCACAGCCGGGCATAGCTGCTACAACCATGTTATTTTAGAATTGGGTTTTAAGTTAATTGTCTTCTCTTTTAGCACGGGTTAAATGATTTTAATTGTAGTTTTAAATTTTTAAATTTTTGTAGAATTTTGTACTGTTGTATTTTTGGATTGTAAGTTCCTGTGCGCCGCCCTGAGTCCCTTTTGGGAGATAGGGCGGGATAGAAGTCTAATTAAATAAATAAATAAATATTTGATGGCCCACTGCCTAGGAGATGACTCTCCATATATCACTTTTCAGGTCTCAAAATTCTTCTTAAGAGCTGTAACCATTAGGGGAGAACGCTGTAACCTTCCTTAGTTAAGCTATTGGCGATCCATTGTTATGATATGATGATGATGATGATGATGATGATGATGATGATGATGATGATGATAATAATAATAATAACAACAATAATAATAATAAACTGAATAATAATAATAATAAACTGACTTTTAGATAGTTTTTAAATTTGGGGATTTTAATTTGGTTTTAGCACAGGATCCATTGAATTAGTTTTTAAAATTTTTATATGATGTTTGGTATGTATTTTTAATTTACCTGTGTGCCGCCCTGAGTCCGTTTGGAGAAGGGCGGGGTATAAATTGAATAAATATAATATAAATATATTATTATTATTATTATTATTATTATTATTATTATTATTATTATTATTATTATTATTATTATTATTATTATTATTATTATTAATATTATTAACGTTTCTTCCTGTAGTACTTGTGTTTTGGTCTGTGACCGTAAATAAAAGTATATATATAAATAAATAAATAAATAAATAAATAAATAAATAAATAAATAAATAAATAAATAAATAAATAAATAAATAAATAAATAAATAAATAAATAAATAAATAAATAAACATTCTCTGTTTTCTGTTTTGGCTTCTGTTTTCTAGCCACTTATAAATTTTATTCCATATTGTATCAAATAAAAATCCGATGCTTCTCTCTCTCTCTTAGTTCTATTGTTATTTTGTCCGTCTCTGCACATTCAAGTACTTTTCTCATTATTGTTTCATCTGCTGGTGTGTTCATTTTCCACCCCCAGTTTTGTGCAAAAGCAATCCTGGCTGCAGAGATTGCATGTGTATGATTATATATTGAGATTGTTTATCCATTTTTGGGGTCTATTTTTCTACAGAGCGAAAAATAGAACTGAAACTAGGACTATTAGACTAAAAAAAGTTTTTTTTTTAATTGAACACAAATTAAAACACTCGATGCAGAGTAACCATCCTGGCAATCTCTTTGCCGTACATCCTAAAATAGAGGTGGAGCTCTCGCCTCCCAATCAGGAGGTTGTGAGTTCGATCCTAGGTAGAGGCAGATGTAGGGTCTCCTGCTTGGGCAAGGGGTTGGACTAGATGACCTGCAAGGTCCCTTCCAACTCTGTTAATCTGTTAATATAAAGTTATACATTATAACCGCCAGGCTTATTTACATTTGCTCTATTCAGTATTTACAAATATAAAAATATCGTAATTCCATCCGTGTTGTTTTGTTTAAACCTTATGCATTTTCACTGTTATAGTTTCATACATAATTCTAATCTCCACTCTATAAATCTTAGTCATTGCTTATTTTGGGTCTCTCCTTTTTTTGTTCCAACCATCGGTAAAATTTGTCCCAGATCTTATAATATTCTGATTCATCTTCATTCTTCAATTCCCACGTCAATTTAGCACATTTCAGTGCAAGTCAGTACAAGACCGTGAGTTCTAGTCCTGTCTTCCGCGCGAAAGCCAGCTGGGTGACTTTGGGCCAATCACCAGGAGACTGGGAGTTCTAGTCCCATTTTAGGCATGAAAGCTGGGCTGGGTGATTTTGGGTTAGTCCCTCTCTCTCAGCCCAAATCACTTCACGGGGTTATTGTTATAGGGAAAATAGGAGGAGAAGGTATATGTTGAATACGTCTGATCCTTGAGTGATAGATAGATAGATAGATAGATAGATAGATAGATAGATAGATAGATAGATAGATAGGAATGATAGATAGCGATAGATAGATAGATAGATAGGAATGATAGATAGCGATAGATAGATAGATAGATAGATAGATAGATAGATAGATAGATAGATAGATAGATAGATAGGAGAGATAAAGATAGATAGATAGATAGATAGATAGATAGGAGAGAGAAAGATAGATAGATAGATAGATAGATAGATAGATAGATAGATAGATAGATAGATAGATAGATAGATAGATAGATAGATAGGAGATAATGATAGACAGACAGACAGACGGACAGATAGATAAGATAGATTGGTTGATTGATAGATTGATAAATGAGAGAGATAAAGATAGAGAGAGAGAGATAAGAGAGGGGGAGGCAGATGATAGATTGATAGATGAGAGAGAGATAATGGTAGATAGGTAAGTAGATAGGTAGGCAGGCCGGCCGGCAGGCCAAATGATACATAATAGATGATAGATGGCAGATAGATGATGAGATAGAGAGATAGGTAGGCATGCCGGCATGCCAAATGATAGATAATAGATAGATAGATGGAGGGAGGGAGGGAGGGAGGGAGGGAGGGAGGGAGGGAGAGAGAGAGAGAGGGGGGGGGGCAGGCCGGCAGGTCAAATGATAGATGGCAGATAGATGGTGAGATAGAGAGATAGGTAGGCAGGCCGGCATGCCAAATGATAGATAATAGATAGATGGATGGAGGGAGGGAGGGAGGGAGGGAGGGAGAGAGAGAGAGAGAGAGAGAGAGAGAGAGAGAGAGAGAGAGAGAGAGAGAGAGAGAGAGAGAGAGAGAGAGAGGAGGGAGGCAGGCCGGCCAGCCGGCCGGCAAGTCAAATGATAGATGATAGATGGCAGATAGATGGTGAGATAGAGAGATAGGTAGGCAGGCCGGCAGGCCAAATGATAGATAATAGATAGATAGATGGAGGGAGGGAGAGAGGGAGGGAGGGAGAGAGGGAGGGAGGGAGGGAGAGAGAGAGAGAGAGAGAGGCAGGCCAGCAGGCCAAATGATAGATAATAGATAGATGGAGGGAGGGAGGGAGGGAGGGAGGGAGGGAGAGAGAGAGAGAGAGAGAGAGAGAGAGAGAGAGAGAGAGAGAGAGAGAGAGAGAGAGGGGCAGGCCGGCAGGCCAAATGTTAGATAATAGATGATAGATGGCAGATAGATGGTGAGATAGAGAGATAGGCAGGCAGGCAGGCAAGCTAGCTAGCCAACAAGCCAGCATGGAGCCAGTATCTCTAAGAACCTGGAGAAGAGACAGCCGCCTGATCCTTCCCACCACCCTGGTCCTTCTCCATCCATCACCCTTCCTTCCTCCTGGTTTCTTTCTCTGCTGGAGAGGGCTCTGGGGATATTCCAGGCAACAGCTGCCTTTGATCAAACCCACATCTGGGCTTGCCAGCGCGACAGAGAGACCGCTCTGTGATCAAAGGTTGGAGCCCTCTGACAGCCTGACCGAATGGGGGAGGGGGGGGGGCAGGGAGGGGAGGCTGTCGACGCTAGCCACCTCCCCCTTTCCTTGCGCCCCCCTCTCCAGTCTCCAGAATCAGACAAGTGGGGAGAGTGGGGGGGGGGGGGGTGGCCCAGCGCCTCCATACCCCTCCCCTCCATCTCTGCCCTCTTCTCTCTCCCCCACTTTCACTAATCACTGGGTCGGGGGTTGATGCAAAGTGCAGCGAAAAAGCGAGTCTGGTTGATGGATTGTTGGGGATAGGCGTTCAGGCAGAAAACTCCTGCTGCAAGATGGGTTCCTGAGCATACAAAGAGCGCTAAAGAGCAACAGCAGGTTCCTTTAGAAAAAAGAGGCTTGTAATATAAGTTGCCTTGGATGCAGAAGAGAATTTCTGTTGATGGGAGATTCACCGAAGTACGGGCACGAGTTACGACCACAGTTGAGACCAAACTTTACGTTGCTAAGTGAAACATTCCTCCTCCTCCTCCTCCTCCTGCTCCTCCTCCTCCTTCTTTTTAACAGTAACAGAGTTGGAAGGGACCTTGGAGGTCATCTAGTCCAATCCCCTGCTCACACAGGAGACATATTAGGGATTCGAACCGCTGAACTGCCGACCTTTCTGATCGACAAGCTCAGCGTTTTAACCACTGAGTCACCTAGTTCTGTTCTTTAGTCTATTAATAATAAAATAATAAATACATTATACATTATTATTTATTCTATTATTTCTCCTCCTCCTCCTCCTTCTGATTCTGATTCTTCTTCTTCGTCCCCTTCTTCTCCTCCTTCCTTCCTTCCTTCCTTCCTTCCTTCCTTCCTTCCTTCCTTCCTTCCTCTTTCTCTTCCTCTTCTTCCTTTTCTTCCTCCTCCTCCTCCTCCTCCTCCTCTTCTTCCTTCTTCTTCTTCTGTCTCAGTTTTCGTCTTCTGGATTATAAACCTTCTTCTTCTTCCTTCTTCCCCTACCCCTACTCTTACTCTTCCCCACTACAAGCACCCTGTGAATTCAGTTGGAAAGAGAGAAAGGAACCGGTTGTATTCCCCTACCGGCTTCCGTGCCTGAGGGAAGACTGGAACTCACAACCTCCGGGTGTCTAGGCTAGCATTTTCAGCACTATCCCAGACTGAATCTCAACGGCATTTTATGTGGTACGTTCCAGTTGCAAATGTCTTTGCTCTCCCAGTCTTCACGGCACAGAGGAGGTGAAGCACAGAGAAAGCTTGAGAAGTAATTCTGTCTCTCTTGTTTATCTCAGGAGCTGCCACTCCATTCCACTACACTACACACCCCCCACACCTGAAAACATTTACAGAAATAACAAAGACGCCTGCCGAGAACATTAAGGGACCTTGTCAGCATTAGGCAAAAGCAAAAGAAAAAAAGACATCTGGCCAATTGACAAAACGATTTCTGAGGGTGATATTTATACCCTCTTTGGTGAGCCGATGCCCAGCAGGGCTGCCGAAAACATGTGAATTGGCCGGTGGATATTTTTTCACAACTTTCTTCTGCAACCACATTGGGTCTCACGGGAGGTGAGGAAGATGCAGTCTGTATTATAAATTGTTAATTGGGTTTGTAAGGGATTATGCCTTAACTATTTAAATTTTAGCACAGGGATAAACTATTTAATTCGATTTTAATTATTTATACTTTGTATTTGTGTTGTTTTAAATTTCCTGTGCACCGCCCCGGGTCCCTTCGGGGAGAGGGTGCGGTTATATAGATTTTATAAATAAATAAATAAATAAATAAATAAATGCTGCTCCCAAGGTCCCTCGCGGTCATGAGAAGTCAAGTTGCACCAGCTGGGCACCAAGTCGCACTTCAGCGGGGAAGGAGAAAACAAATGTGTTTGTGTGTGGGGAGAATAAACGGAATAACGGAAGAGATTCTAGAGGTCCTCCAGTCCAACCCCTGCTCAAGCAGGAGATCCTATGCTATTCTTGAAAGGTGGCTCTCCAGGCTCTTCTGAAAAACCTCCAGCAATGATGCAACCTCAACTTCCGGTGGCAAGCTGTTCTGCTGGTTAATTGAATTTGTAATTATTTGTATTTATTAGTTTGCCAAACATTTATTTATTTATTTATTTTCGAATTTATACCCCGCCCTTCTCCATTGTTAGGACCCAGGGCGGCGCACAGGCATTCTTAAAATCATACAAAAAACAATATACATTATTAAAAGCGTATTAAATTAAATCCCGTGCTAAAAAACCCATTTTAAAACCTGAAGATTAAAATTTATGGATAAAAGGCAGAAACGGGGGGTTATGCTAGGCCGGCTTGTTGACATAGATATGTCTTAAGACGTTGGCGGAAGAGGCGGTGGTCCGAGATGGTGCGTAGGTCGGGGGGGTAGGTCGTTCCAGAGGGCCGGGCCCGCCACAGAGAAGGCCCTTCCCCTGGGGGTCGCCAACCGGCATTGCCCAGCCGACGGTACCTGGAGAAGACCCTCTCTGTGGGAGCGGAGCGGACGAAGGGATGTAGAATATGTAGAAGATAGCAGGTATAAATACAAACATGGCTATGAACAAAAGAAATGGGTGCGAATAAATGGGGATAGTAGGACAGGGATGATAGGCACACTGGTGCGCTTATGCACACCCCCTTTAAGGACCTCTAAGGAATGGGGTGAGGTCCACAGTAGACAGTTTAAGGTTGAAGCTGTGAGGGTTAGAACAGGGGTCTCCAACCTTTGCAACTTTAAGTCTGAAGGACTTCAGCTCCCAGACTTCTCCAGAAGCTTTGCTGGCTGGAGAAGTCTGGGAGCTGACGTCCTTCAGACTTAAAGTTGCAAAGGTTAGAGACCCCTGTAGTAGAGCTCCATGAATTCAACAGTAAACACGAAGACTTGATGATTTCAAAATCCCTTGGCAATGCCATGGACATGGTTTCATCATGACGTATTCTAGGGTGTTTTTCATCTCCCTAACCCAACTTGTTGCCCATAGATAATCTGGTTGTCTCTCTTTGGTGTTCTCATATCACAGATATACTCAGTTGAAGCTAAGAGCAAGTAACAGCTAGAATCCTGCATCCAGTTTTGGTCACCACACTATTTAAAAAAATGTTGAGACTCTAGAAAGAATGCAGAGAAGAGCAACCAAGATGATTAGGGGACTGGAGGCTAAAACGTTTGAAGAACGACTGCAGGAACTGGACATGGCTAGTCTAGTGAATGAAGGACCAGGGGTGACAGGATAGCAGTGTTCCAATATTTGAAGGGCTGCCACAGAGAGGAGGGGCTCAAGCTATTCTCCAAAGCACCTGAAGACCAGACAAGGAATCATGGATGGAAACTGACCAAGGAGAGATTCAACCTGGAAATAAGGAGGAATTTTCTGACAGTGAGAACCATCAACCCATGGAACAGAAGTTGCCTTCGGAAGTTGTGGGAGCTTCACTACTGGAAGCTTTCAAGAAGAGACTGGACTGCCATCTGTCAGAAATGGGTGTAGGACCTCCTGCTTGAGTGGGGGGTTGGACTAGATGACCTTCAAGATCCCTTCCAACTCTGTTAATCTGTTATGGATGTGATAGCACTGTTTTGTTTTTGTTACGGCATCCAAAACTGGATGCCGTATTCCAAGTGTGGCCTTCCCAAGGCCTTATGAAGTGGTATTAACACTTCACGTGATCTTGATTCTCTCCCTCTGTTGATGCAGCCTAGAACTGTGTTGGCTTTTTTTGGCAGCTGCTGCACACTGTACACTGCCCTGTACACTGTTGCACACTGAATGAGAAGCCAGGGAGCTGGATAACAGCCTGCCAGCAGATTCATTCATTCTGTCAAAGGAAATGGACTCTGTGCTAAGTCTTTATTGCCATTCCTTTGGTTCTTGTAAGGTGCTCATCTTTAAGATCTACTTGGCTGTTGATCATGATTCCTGGGATGCTTATTTGAAAAGCATCCCATGAATCTTGAAAAGAACTTATTTGAAATAGGAGGGAGGAAGGAAGGAAGGAATTTAAAGATTAAAAAAAGATTAAAAAGTCACAAAAGCGAATATAAAGAAAGGAAGGCAAGAGGAAGACAAAAAGAAAAGAGGAGAAGAAATACAGAGAAGATGCTTCTGGTTTTCTGTGCAGCCTATAAAAATTGTCATTAGCTGGGAATATCAGCAGAGTCAGGCAGTTGAAATGCAATGCAATGCAAGCTTAAGCTCTCTACAAGAATCTGGCCAACTAACAGTAAAAGGGAAATAAGTGGGAGTGAAGAATAGAAAGGAATTTAAGATGGGTGGGATTCAGATCTCTTGTTGGCAGGCAAGAACTCACGACTGAATGATGTTTTTGACCCCTGACTTTGCCTGGTCTTTTCCTACAAAAGCAGGGTTACAAATCTATCTTACTGTATGATTGCAAAAAAGAAGAAAACTCTCTTTTTATTATCTTTTTTTTCTTAAATCTTCAAATCTACAAATCATCAGTTCATTTTTTTTTAGTTTCATGCGAAAGGTCTATAAGAGCTTTCCAGTCAGCAATAAATGTAGATATTGTCATTTTCTAAACCAAGGAATTACATCTGGCCATCTCTGCAAGTCCCATCATCTTCATCCATCATTCCTCTATTGTGGGGGGAATAAAACCCAAACCTTTCCACGGTGGAACATATAATAATCTTGCTGTAGTTAACAAAAACATAGTTCTGAATTTTTCCGCCAGCTGTCTGTCTGTCATTAATCCGCAAAGAAAAGCCTCTGATTTCAGTTGTATTTTAATCTTTAAAATCTTCTGAATAAGCGAATGTATTTGCATCCAAAAATGTCTTGGCTTTATTATATGTCCACCAAACATGATAAATGGTCCCTTCGCAGCCTCTTCATTTTCATGTAGAACTGATGGTATTTTTCAAGTCCCACTAATCCTTCCTTGTTGGATTCCACTAACAGAAGCTTCAACTACCATCCTATACCCCGGAGGAGTGTCAAACTGGAAGCTTTAAACATTTTCTTTCCATCTGTCTCCTCTCTGGCTAGGCTGGAGTTCCTCGTTTCGTACGAAATGCGGTGCCTGAGCCAAAACTAACACAAGCACAAGAGTTTCTCATTCATTACTCTGATTCCATCATAAAACTGCACTGGATCTCTTCTGTTTGCTTTTCGACTTGATCGATGGCCTTCTCTGCAGAAGGAGCATCAGATGAATAAAGGCAGCAGGCATAGGTCAACGCGGAGACGGCAAGGAATTGCTCAAATGAAGTCAGAGATGCTGACACAAGCTTGCCGTTTTATATAAATAAATATACTACACGCACACTCACACACACACCAATATCGATACCTTGCTCAATAGTAGTAACTGTGAAAGGGATCTTGGAGTCCTAGTGGACAACCATTTAGATAGGAGCCAGCCGTGGGCAGCAGCTGCCAAAAAAGCCAACACAGTTCTAGGCTGCATCAATAGAGGGAGAGAATCAAGATCACGTGAAGGGTTAATGCCACTTTACAAGTCCTTGGGAAGGCCACACTTGGATTATCTGCATTCAGTTTTGGTCACCACGATGTAGAAAAGATGTGGAGACGCTAGAAAGAGTGCAGAGAAGAGCAACAAAGAGGATGAGGGGACTGGAGACTAAAACATACAAAGAATAGTTGCAGGAACTGGGTCTGTTTAGTTTAATGAAGAGAAGGACCAGGGGAGACATGATAGGAGTCTTCCAATATCTCAGGAATTAAAAAGCTTAATATGCAAAGAGGAAGAAGAGGAAGAAGAGGAAAGCACCACGGGGCCGAAGACAAAGCCCCTCGTTGGGTGGCGTCCTGGGGTGGAGCGAGGGCCAAGCCAGGGAGGTTGCAGAACTCTGATTTAATGTGATTTTACATGCCACTGAGTTAGTGACATGGAGTTAATACAATGAGCTTGTGTATTTAGAAGCCCTCCCTCTTCCTCCGCCGGTGACATTTCAAAATGGCAATCCGGTGGCCACCTTGGAAAGGGTTAAGGTTTACTCAGAGTTTAGCCAGCACTTGTTGATGTGATCCCTCGGCTCCGCCCGTTTCCCTCTGAAGGGAATTGCCTAAATGATCCTTGATGTTTCGAAGTTGGGGCAAAAGTTGGCTTAGCAGGAAAACTGGTTGGTAGCCAGGAGGTGGCCTTTCACCCCGCGAGCAACTGAGACGCTTGGAGCAAGACGCAACAGAGACAAACTGCGGGAAGATCCATTCTTCGCTAATTCCATCGTAAGACGCTGGAGCCACTGTCACATCTCATTAAGGGAGGCGGATGCCGTCCTTGATTAACATCTCCGCCTGACCAGTTAAGCATGCGGACTCTGGGAGGGTTTTCACGCGCATGCCTGGGCTCAGCGTAAGCCTAGAACCAAGGCGGCTCAGGCCTTCGCGCATTGACAACTTGGCTCTGGCCACCATTTCCTCCCCAAGTCAGCCCTACTCAACTCATTGGGGGGTTTACCCCTGAGCAGCCAAGACCAGGAGAATAACAGAGTCAGAAGGAACCTTGGAGGTCTTCTAGTCCTCTAGCATTTCGGCTACCCAAGGGCTGAGTTTCTCCGGAAGAACATTGATGGTGACGGTGATGATGACGATGATGAAGAAGAAGAAAAAGAAAAAGAGGAGGAGAGGAGGAGTTGAAGATGAAGAAGAGGAGGAGGAAGAGGAGGGGGGAGAGGAGAAGGAGGAAGAAAAAGAAGACAAAGAAGAAGAGAAAGAGGGGAGGAGGAGGAAGAATAAGAGGATGAGGAGGAAGAAAAAGAGAAAGAGGAAAGGAGAAGGAGGAGGAGAAGAAGAGGAGGAGGAGGAAGAAGGAGGAGAGAGGAGGAGGAGGAGAAAAAAGAGTAGAGGTGGAGGAGCAGGAGCAGAAAGAAAAAGAAGAAGGTGAGGAGGAAGAAGAGGAGGAGGAGAAGGAGAAGAAGAAGGAAGAAGGAAGAAGGAAGAAGGAGAAGGAGAAGAAGAAGAAGAAGAAGAAGAAGAAGAAGAAGAAGAAGAAGAAGAAGAAGAAGAAGAAGAAGAAGAAGAAGAAGAAGAAGAAGAAGAAATAATTAATTCCCTCCTATGGGTGACTCTATGAGCCAGGTCTCTCCACATCTTCTGAGTTTGCATGACATCTTTGAGTTGTTCATCTTTGAGTTGTTGTCCAGCCACCTTGTTCTTTGATGACCTGGTTTCCTTTTACCGCTAAGTCAGAGCTCATGGAGCTTCTTGGATGAAAAGCAAAACGTCTTCAAGGAAAAAACCAAGAAAGCCCATTGTGCCTCTTGATAAAGCAACTTTGGGACAACCGCCACCTGGCTGACGACCTGGCTGACGGAGAATCTCCATGGATACCTTGCTTAACTTTCCTCCTTGCACTATGACCAGAAGACACTAGAGGTCTCCCACACACACTAAATCACCACATGTGCTTAGGTAAGCCAGGTCACCTCCACCTCTGGCACATGGACTCAATGTTCTCTTGGCTTCCCTACCTTCTGAAACATAGTGGTGCTAAAGATGCCAAGATGCACGGGAAGAACCTGAAATGAACTCTCTATTGCAGCTCCAGCTGCAAAGAAGAAGTGAATTCAGTCGAAGCTAACGTTCTTACCAACTAACATGGTGACTTGCAGAATCATATTTTCAATGGAGAAGGTTGGGGACTATGAAGTTCTTGGTGCTCTCAGAGCTTGGAGATGTTTTCTTGCAGATGTTTGTTTCTTGCAGATGTTTTCTTGCAGAAGAACGGCTGCAGGAGCTGGGTATGTCTAGCTTGATGAAGAGAAGGACCAGGGGAGACATGATAGCAGTGTTCCGATATCTCAGGGGTTGCCACAAAGAAGAGGGAGTCAAACTATTCTCCAAGGCACCTGGGGGCAGGACAAGAAGCAACGGGTGGAAACTAATCAAGGAGAGAAGCAACTTAGAACTAAGGAGAAATTTCCTGACAGTTAGAACAATTAACCTCTGGAACAGAAGTTGCCTCCAGAAGTTGTGAATGCCCCAACCCTGGAAGTCTTTAAAAAGATGTTAGATAGCCATTTGTCTGAAATGGTATAAGGTTCCTGCCCACACAGGGGGTTGGACTAGAAGACCTACAAGGTCCCTTCCAACTCTGCTATTGTATTATTATTGTATTGTATCTACTGGGTAGCATTATCAGTGCTAGAAGGGAGTGGGATTTGCAGAGAGGAGGAGAAGAACAACAATGACAACGACAAAAACTGTGGGTTCCTTGGTACTCTCTGAGTTTGGTTCTTTTCTTGCCAATGTTTCATTACCGAAACTAGGTAACTTGGACTAGCTCTGATGGTGTTACTTTGTTTGGTAATGAAATGTCTGTAAAAAAAAACAAACACTCAACTTAGCATCAAGGACCCCACTGTTCATCTGTGGGCTACAAATATTAGCTTTGGATGCTCCATTGATGCTGTAATTAAGCCCATCCAGCTGGCTGTTGGTCATCACCTTCCTTCCTTCCTTCCTTCCTTCCTTCCTTCCTTCCTTCCTTCCTTCCTTCCTTCCTTCCCTTCTTCCCTTCCTTCCCTTCTTTCCTTCCTTCTGGGTTCAGTTCCAAGTGGGGAAAAACCCTAGCCCTAGCCCTGGCCCCGGCCCTGGCCCTAAACCTAGCCCTAGCCCTAGCCCTAGCCCTAACCCTAACCCTAACCCTAACCCTGGCCCTGGCCCTAACCCCGGCCCTAACCCCGGCCCTAGCCCTAGCCCTGGCCCTGGCCCTAACCCTAGCCCTAGCCCTAGCCCTAACCCTAGCCCTAACCCTGGCCCTGGCCCTAACCCTAGCCCTAGCCCTAGCCCTAACCCTAGCCCTAACCCTGGCCCTGGCCCTAACCCTAGCCCTAGCCCTAGCCCTAACCCTAGCCCTAACCCTGGCCCTGGCCCTAACCCTAGCCCTAGCCCTAGCCCTAGCCCTAACCCTAGCCCTAACCCTGGCCCTGGCCCTAACCCTAGCCCTAGCCCTAACCCTAACCCTAACCCTGGCCCTGGCCCTAACCCCGGCCCTAACCCCGGCCCTAGCCCTGGCCCTGGCCCTGGCCCTGGCCCTAACCCCGGCCCTAACCCCGGCCCTAACCCCGGCCCTAGCCCTAGCCCTGGCCCTGGCCCTAACCCTAGCCCTAGCCCTAGCCCTAACCCTAGCCCTAACCCTGGCCCTGGCCCTAACCCTAGCCCTAGCCCTAGCCCTAGCCCTAACCCTAGCCCTAACCCTGGCCCTGGCCCTAACCCTAGCCCTAGCCCTAGCCCTAACCCTAACCCTGGCCCTGGCCCTAACCCCGGCCCTAACCCCGGCCCTAGCCCTGGCCCTGGCCCTGGCCCTGGCCCTAACCCCGGCCCTAACCCCGGCCCTGGCCCCAGCCCTAGCCCTGGCCCTGGCCCTGGCCCTGGCCCTAACCCTAACCCTAACCCTAACCCTAACCCTAACCCTAACCCTAACCCTAACCCTAACCCTAACCCTAACCCTAACCCTAACCCTAACCCGGTCTGTATGTAAGATGGAATAACAGTGAGGTTCATCATAACTTAAGGAAGGCTCTCATTGCCAAGTGAGGGGAAAAAAACATTCTCAGAGGCCCAAGCAGTTTATTCTTTTGTATTTTGTAACTGGACTCTCTGTCAGGTCCCAAATCTGGACTTAAGAACGGGGCGCTTTTCTTGTTCCTGCAGAAGACAAGTTCCAAAGCAGATGCCAGCGTAGTCCCCAAAACTGCCCAAAGTATTCCTCATTTCCTTCACCCAACCTCCTCTGCTTCCTCTCCTCTGTCCCAAAGCCTGGGTTTGCCCTCCAGACACTCAACCTCCCCTCCCCTCCGAATGGATCAGCTGAGAGAATATCAGCCCTCTGAGTGGCAGGAGATACAAGAGGGCCTTGATAAGATGTTTCAAGTGGCAGTTTGCTGTAAACATTCCCACTGGGGATGTTAGATTAGAGGGCGGGGGGGCGGAGTGCCTTCCTGTGTGTGCCAAGACAATTGGGGGTGATGGGTAGGCAGGCAAGGGAGCTGTTGAAAAGGAAGGGAGGGGGAATGGCGCTGGGAACCGGGTGTGGGTGTGGGTGGGGAGCAGCCTGTCCAAGGTGTACGGCTAAGTGGTTGGCTGCTCAAGTGTCAGGTTCACAATGTTGGTGATATTGCAGGATGGGAAGGAAGGAAGTTTGCAATGAGTAAATTAAGGAAAGAAGAAATGTTGGTGATATTGCAGGATGGGAAGGAAGGAAGTTTGCAATGAGTAAATTAAGGAAAGAAGAAATGTTGGTGATATTGCAGGATGGGAAGGAAGGAAGTTTGCAATTAGTAAATTAAGGAAAGAAGAAATGTTGGTGATATTGCAGGATGGGAAGGAAGGAAGTTTGCAATAGGTAAATTAAGGAAAGAAGAAATGTTGGTGATATTGCAGGATGGGAAGGAAGGAAGTTTGCAATAGGTAAATTAAGGAAAGAAGAAATGTTGGTGATATTGCAGGATGGGAAGGAAGGAAGTTTGCAATGAGTAAATTAAGGAAAGAAGAAATGTCGGTGATATTGCAGGATGGGAAGGAAGGAAGTTTGCAATTAGTAAATTAAGGAAAGAAGAAATGTTGGTGATATTGCAGGATGGGAAGGAAGGAAGTTTGCAATGAGTAAATTAAGGAAAGAAGAAATGTTGGTGATATTGCAGGATGGGAAGGAAGCAAGTTTGCAATGAGTAAATTAAGGAAAGAAATGAAAGAAGGAAGGAAGTTTGCAATATGTGAAGGGAGGGAGGGAGGGAGTTTGCAATAGGTAAATTAAGGAAAGAAGAAATGTTGGTGATTTTGCAGGATGGGAAGGAAGTTTTTAAAATTGTTTTAGTTTTTCAATTGTTTTAGTAAGGTTTTTTTAACAGGATTTAGATCAGGCCAATCTATTTAATATATTTTTAATTGTATTTTTAATTGTATCTTATGCTCTATATTATTGATCTTATTATTGCCTGTACACAGCCCTGAGTCCTGCAAGGGAGAAGGGCGATCTAAAAATTTAATAAATCCTAAATCTAAATCCTAAGTTTGCAATTAGCAAATTAAGGAAAGAAATGAAAGAAGGAAGGAAGTTTGCAATATGTGAAGGGAGGGAGGGAGGAAGTTTACAATACCTTCTTTTCATTTGCAGTATGGGAAGGAAGGAAGGAAGGAAGGAAGGAAGGAAGGAAGGAAGGAAGGAAGGGTCAGAATAGAGTTGGAAGGGACCTTGGAGGTCTTCTAGTCCAACCCCCTGCTCAAACAGGAGACCCTATTACCATTCTTGACAGGTGGCTCTCCAATCTCTTCTTAAAAGCATCTATTCTCACAGCTCGGAAGGTTATCCATAATTCCAGGTTGCTTCTCTCCTTGATGAGTTTCCACCCATTGCTTCTTGTTCTACCCTCAGGTGCTTTGGAGAATAGCTTGACTCCCTCTTCTTTGGGACAGCCCCTGAGATATTGGGATACTGCTATCATGCCTCCCCTGGTCCTTCTTTAGACTAACCATACCCAATTCCTTCAACCGTTCTTCATATTTGTGCTTTTCTTTAGACTCGCCTTCTAGAGGAGCAGTTCATTGTCTGCTTCATTGTCGGAGAAATTTCAAGAATGTTTCCCTCACTCAGTGGTGTGTGTGTGTGTGTGTGTGTGTGTGTGTGTGTGTGTGTGTGTGTGTAACATTAGAGCAAACTGGAGAAGAACTGAAGCCCAGAAATGTCTCTATATGGGACACACCAGGCCCCAGTCAAAGGGAAAAATTTATCCGTGTGACTGGATTTTCCAGATCACAAAATCGAGAAAAACGAAGGAGGTAGAAACCACAATGAGGGGGGAAATGGATCAAGCTGCGCCTGTTCTTTCTGTGCGCCTACTCACAAACGCACACAAGCTCCATGCATTTGACTAAGGGATGATAGATTTGCTGGAGTTGGGACTCGGAGACGCAGCCTTAGAGGAGGATAAAAACTGCCCAGCCGGAGTTATTTATATCTTCTATCTTGCAAATAGCTCACCTATCTTGGTGTGCACATTTCGCTGAGTTAGCTGTTAAATGTTTATCCTGCATTCCTTTATTGACTTCTCCCTCTGCTTAATTTTGTCTTGGCAATGAAACCGAAGTGTAGAGCTAGGGCTGAGATAAGGGAAGGGTTGTGTTCACACAACATGTTAAAGCATGGTTTGTATAATTTTATAGGTTGGGATTTTCAAGTCAGTTTTGGCTACTGGCAACCGCTTGGACCAGTCCGTACAATCTCTAGTGAGGTCATGAAATGTCTACAACAGGGGTAGTCAACCTTTTTATACCTACCGCCCACTTTTGTATCTCTGTTAATAGTAAAATTTTCTCACCGCCCACCAGTTCCACAGAAACGGTGAGTTATACAGTAGGGAAATCAATTAAATTAAAAAAAGGAAAGTGCTTCAGTATCGGACAAAACCCCTACCGCCCACCATGAAAGCTGGAACGCCCACTAGTGGGCGGTAGGGACCAGGTTGACTGCCACTGGTCTACAAGAAAACTACCAAATTCAGATCTCACAGTCCTCCTCTTCCTTCCGCCTTCTCCCCTCCAACTCCTCTTTCTTCCAGCGCCCTTATAGAAGGGTTCACTGGATTCAAAAGTTGCCATGAAGACTCCTGCATTGAGTCCCTTGGACTGCAAGGCCATCCAACCGGTCAGTCCTAGAGATTAACCCTGACTGCTCTTTAGAAGGCCACATCCTGGAGAGGAAATCCAAAGACTATGGCAAATCTAGACAGCATCCTAAAAAGCAGAGACATCCCCCTGCCAACAAAAGTGCGTCTAATCAAGGCGATGGTTTTCCCACTTGCAATGGATGGCTGTGAAGGTTGGACCATAAGGAAGGCTGAGAGCCAAAGAATGGAGGCCTTTGGACTCTGGTGCTGGAGAAGAAGACTCCTGCATTGAGTCCCTTGGTCTGCAAGGCCATCCAACCCAAGAGGAGATCAACCTTGACTGCTCTTTAGAAGGCCAGATCCTGAAGAGGAAACTCAAAGACTTTGGCCACCTAATGAGAAGGAAGAAGGACTCCCTGGAGAAGAACCTCCTGCTGGGAACGATGGAGGGCAAGATAAGAAGAAGGGGACGGCAGAGAAGGATGGAGTCACCAAAGCAGCAGGCATGAGTTTAAATGGACTCCAGAGGATGGTAGAGGACAGGAAGGCCTGGAGGAACATGGCACATGGGGTTGCGATGGGTCGGATACGACTTCACAACTAACAGCAACAACAATACACACACACACACACACAAACACGGACAAAGACAGACAAATATGCACACAGAGACACAAAACACAGAAACTCAGGAAAGTTAAGACTTTCTGAGATCATAGCCAAGACCTACTTCCTCTGCCTCAAAATTTATATTAATGCATTAATAACAATGTTTTAGCAATATATATATATATATATTCTTTAATAGCCTCCAAGGTATGTATTTATTTCTGGAAGCCAAAGGCCACGTCAGATTTATGTGAAGTAACAGTGGAAAATAAAGCCTGTTGGTTATATTTTTACAAGGATCCCTTTCCTGTTGTATTTTTAGTTTTATCTCTTTCCTGTTATAAGATCATTCGGTGAAGCTGCGTAGGTTTTAGAAGAAGAAACAGGATTCCATTAGTTCGAATAGAATAGCTCAGTGTTTATTTGGTAGGTTGCCTAAGAGATGTTCTCATTGATTCTGGCTAGCTGTTGAATTTATTATATTTTGCCTGCAATTTTGTTCAAATGACCATAAAATCCAGGAAACGCCGTTTTTTCTAAAAACAAAACAAAACAGTGCTATCACATCCATAACAGATTAACAGAGTTGGAAGGGATCTTGAAGGTCATCTAGTCCAACCCCCCACTCAAGCAGGAGGTCCTGCACCATTTCTGACAGATGGCAGTCCAATCTCTTCTTGAAAGCTTCCAGTAGTGAAGCTCCTACAACTTCCGAAGGCAACTTCTGTTCCATGGGTTGATTGTCAGAAAATTCCTCCTTATTTCCAGGTTGAATCTCTCCTTGGTCAGTTTCCATCCATGATTCCTTCTCTGGTCTTCAGGTGCTTTGGAGAATAGCTTGAGCCCCTCCTCTCTGTGGCAGCCCCTCAAATATTGGAACACTGCTATCCTGTCTCCCCTGGTCCTTCATTCACTAGACTAGCCATGTCCAGTTCCTGCAGCCGTTCTTCACACGTTTTAGCCTCCAGTCCCCTAATCATCTTGGTTGCTCTTCTCTGCATTCTTTCTAGAGTCTCAACATTTTTTTTAATAGTGTGGTGACCAAAACTGGATGCAGGATTCTAGCTGTTACTTGCTCTTAGCTTCAACTAAGTATATCTGTGATATGAGAACACCAAAGAGAGACAACCAGATTATCCATGGGCAACAAGTTGGGTTGGGGAGATGAAAAACACCCTAGAATATGTCATGATGAAACCACGTCCATGGCATTGCCAAGGAACTTTGAAATCATCAAGTCTTCATGTTTACTGTTGAATTCATGGAGCTCTATTACAGGGGTCGCTAACCTTTGCAACTTTAAGTCTGAAGGACGTCAGCTCCCAGACTTCCCAGAGAAGTCTAGGAGCTGAAGTCCTTCAGACTTAAAGTTGCAAAGGTTGGAGACCCCTGGCCCAGGCCCTGACACTGACAGCTTTGCTGGCTGGAGAAGTCTGGGAGCTGAAGTCCTTCAGACTTAAAGTTGCAAAGGTTGGAGACCCCTGGCCCAGGCCCTGACACTGACAGCTTTGCTGGCTAGAGAATTCTGGGAGCTGAAGTCCTTCAGACTTAAAGTTGCAAAGGTTGGAGACCCCTGCTCTACTAGACCAACAGTCACTAGACTAGACATGTCCAGTCCCTGCAGCTGTTCTTCATATGTTTTGGCCTCCAGCCCCCTCATCCTCTTTGTGTCTCTTTGCTGCACTCTTTCCAGAGACCTCAACATCTTTTTCTATAAGACGGTGACCAAAACTGGATGCAAACTGAGCTTCAGAGATTTGCTATTCAAAGGACAAAGATATACTTTGCCCAGGAGGAAGGGGAGAGAAGAAAGAGAAATATGCTCGGCTCGGTAACTGTTCCTGGCTGATTCCCAACAGATGTTGCCCTAATGAAGAGCAGTTTAATCTCGGTTCCTTAATATAGTGCTGGGATGATAACTCTGAAATGGCTGTCAGCGTTACAACAAAGAAGATCTGGTCATTGTCCCAGGCTTGGACAGTTTTCTGATGAAGATCACATGAAAAATATTCATTTGCTCGCCACTCGCAATCTCCTTTTCCGTTCTCTCTGGTTCAAGGTTACAGGGCCCGGCTCCCTAGGAGAGACATCGTGGCACCACCGAGGTCTTCTAGATGCCAGCCTTTGGCATCCTGCCATCGCTCTTGCGTATCCAGCTGGGGCTGATGGAGCCTCGCAAATCAACTCTCTGCCCATAAGAGGGATATTCTAATCTACAGGAACCTGGGAGCAATGGGTGGTGGATTCTGGGTGGAGGGGAAGTCCCCGTTTCATAGTTCAGAGGTCTCCTGCCCGTTTTTGAGCAAGGGTTCAGTAGAGATTTTCTGAAGATGACAGATTATAGACTAACGAAACAATTTATCTCCTTTCCGCATAAGGAGGTCTTTGTTTTAACATCCTTTAGAGCTGTGTTTTGCCAACTTAGCAACTTTAAGATCGGTGGTCATCAAATCCCAGAATTCCCCAGTCCTTTGTAGTTATTCTGGGATTTTGCATAAAATTTCAGGTCTATTTATTATTTACCATTAGGTAAAGATAAAGGTTCCCCTCACATTATGTGATAATCGTTCCTGACTCTAGGGGGCGGTGCTCATCTCCGTCTCAAAGCCGAAGAGCCAGCGCTGTCCGAAGACGTCTCCGTGGTCATGTGGCCGGCATGACTCAACACCGAAGGCGCACGGAACGCTGTTCCCTTCCCACCAAAGGCGGTCCCTGTTTTTCTACTTGCATTTTTTTACCTGCTTTCGAACTGCTAGGTTGGCAGAAGCTGGGACATGTAACAGGAGCTCACTCCATTACGTCACGCTAGGGATTCGAACTGCTGAACTGCTGATCTTTCTGATCGACAAGCTCAGTGTCTTAGACACTGAGCTACCATGTCCCTATTATTTAACATTAGTGCACATTTAATACTAGCTTCATACAGCTTCCCGTACAATCCCATATTGAAGTAGATTACAGTTTTCTTCCTTCCTTCCATCCATCCATCCATCCATCCATCCATCCATCCATCCATCCATCCATCTTTCTTCTTTTTTTTCTATTGTAGATGGGAATCTCCCCAAAAATTCAATGCGAATGTTCAGTTTGATTGCACTTTGTTGTCTGGGTTTGTGTGTGCGCGCGTGAATATTTTCGTTGTTGTTCTTAGTTGCAAAGTCATGTCCGACCCATTGCAACCTCATGGACAATGTTCCTCCAGGCCTTCCGGTCCTCTACCATCCTCCAGAGTCCATTTAAGCTTACGTCTACTGCTTCGGTGACTCCATCCAGCCACCTCCTTCTCTGTCGTCCCCTTCTTCTTTTGCCCTCCATCGTTCCCAGCATGAGGCTCTTCTCCAGGGAGTCCTTCCTTTTCATCAGGTGGCCAAAGAACTTGAGTTTCCTCTTCAGGATCTGGTCTTCTAAAGAGCAGTCAGGGTTGATCTCCTCTAGGACTGACCGGTTGGATGGCCTTGCAGTCCAAGGGACTCAGTGCAGGAGTCTTCTCCAGCACCAGAGTTCAAAGGCCTCCGTTCTTTGGCTTCCTTCCTTCTCATTAGTTGGCCAAAGTCTTTGAGTTTCCTCTTCAGCATCTGGCCTTCTCAAGAGCAGCCAGGGTGGATCTCCTCTAGGACAGACCGGTTGGATGGCCTTGCACCCCAAGGGACTCAATGCAGGAGTCTTCTTCTCCAGCACCAGAGTTCAAAGGCCTCCATTCTTTGGCGCTCAGCCTTCCTTACGTTCCAACCTTCACAGCCATCCATTGCAACTGGGAAAATCATAGCCTTGACTAGACATAATAATAAATAATAATAAATTTTATTTATAACCCGCTCTCTCTCCCCAAAGGGACTCGAGGCGGGGCACAGGAAAATTAAAAACAATAGACACAAACAGAGTACAAAATTTAAAATCACAATTAAACATATCCTGCGCTAAAAACATCTATAAAAACTAAAAACTGTCCCTAAAATCCCTTAACACTATAAATTAATTAAAATTACCCTAGGCCAGCCAAATGGAAGAAATGAGTTTTTAAAAGCTGTCGGAAGGAGCGAAGGTCCGTAGTTGTTCTAATTTCGGGGGGAAGGTCGTTCCAGAGGGCTGGGCCCGCCACAGAGAAGGCCCTTCCCCTGGACGTCGCCCGCTGGCACAGCCTAGTGGACGGCACCCGGAGATGTCCCTCTCTGTGGGAGCGAATCGGTCGCAGGGATGTATACTTTTGATTGGCAGGGTGACGTCTCTTCTTTCCTTTTTTCTAAAGCCTTACAGAAGCAAATTTCCACATCAGAACAATCCCAGTGATTTTCGGAATCAATATTGACCAGTGAAATCCTATCGGAATCGATGATCCAGATTAATGGATCCACGCATCTTGGCTCTGAGGGGCCACAGCGCACATCTGCTGAGGCTGCCTTCTCCGTGCAGCTGTCCAGCAGAAAGCACACACCACACCTGTTTGCAATGGAGAGGAGGCATTAAGTAGCCCATAATTAAAAAAAGGCCGTTGGGGGATCAGATATCCCCAATCTCTTTATATTAAAATTTCCCATGCAGTAAAGGCCCAAATAAAAAATAGCCCGTTGAAAAACGAGCTCCTTCTAACTGCATTACTAGGATGCAATTTCTGTCGGAGTCCCTCTGATTGCTTTCCACTCCCTCCCTGTAAATGTCAGGTCGCAGAGCTGATGATTTACCATACCGGAGAGAGAGAGACGGCAGGTTCACGAGCAAAAACTGTTTGCAAGAACTTTGGCTTAGAGCTCACCGGCGGGGTGGGTGGGGGTGGGGGTGGAGAAAGGATCTTCAGCTCGAATCCCTCAAGGAGCCAAGGAGAACGAGTGTGTCAAGCATTGTAGGATTCAGTGGACAACTTTGGATATCATACATAATGCTTGACGGATGTTTGGACGGAAGGTCTAAAATTCACATTACTGTATTTTTCGGCGTATAAGAGGCTCCGAACTATAAGACGCACGTAGCTTTTGGGAAGGAAAACAAGAGGGCGGGAGGAATCTGCCTCTGCCTCCCAGCAATTTGCCTCCTTGCAGCCAACAGCAAACAGTACAGATGATATGCACTGTTGGTGGTGTTACATTTCGAACTATACTTGTACAATACAATACAATACAATACAATACAATACAATACAATACAATACAATACAATACAATACAATACAATACAATACAATACAATACAATACAATACAATACAATACAATACAATAGCAGAGTTGGAAGGGACCTTGTAGGTCTTCTAGTCCATCTCCCTGCATGGGCAGGAACCTTATACCATTTCAGACAAATGGCTATCTAACATCTTCTTAAAGACTTCCAGGGTTGGAGCATTCACAACTTCTGGAGGCAAGCTGTTCCAGAGGTTAATTGTTCTAACTGTCAGGAAATTCCTCCTCAGTTCTAAGTTGCTTCTCTCCTTGATTAGTTTCCACCCATTGCTTCTTGTCCTGCCCCCAGGTGCCTTGGAGAATAGTTTGACTCCCTCTTCTCTGTGACACCCTCTGAGATATCGGAACACTTCTATCATGTCTCCCCTGGTCCTTCTCTTCATCAAACTAGATATACCCAGCTCCTGCAACCGTTCTTCATATGTTTTAGTCTCCAGTCCCCTAATCCTCTTTGTTGCTCTTCTCTCCACTCTTTCCAGAGTCTCCACGTCTTTTCTACATCGTGGTGACCCAAACTGTTTGCAGTATTCCAAGTGTGGCCTTACCAAGGCACTATACAGTGGCATTAACACTTCATGTGATCTTGATTCTCTCCCTCTGTTGATGCAGCCTAGAACTGTGTTGGCTTTTTTGGCAGCTGCTGCACACGGCTGGCTCCTATTTAAATGGTTGTCCACTAGGATTCCAAGATCCCTCTCACAGTTGCTACTATTGAGCAAGGTACCACCTATACTGTACCTGTGCATTTAACACAGATGCTGTTAAAATTGATGTGACTTTCTGGAAGCATACGTTATTCTCTGCTATTTAAAAGGAGATACAATAGCACGGGGCCTCTTCAGTTCAAGCATTTATTTTAAAAAGCTTCTTAGTTTAGTTTAGTTTAGTTTATTAAATTTATATACCGCACCCTTTCCCCGAAGGGACTCGGGGCGGTACACAGGCAATTTAAAAACATATACAAATATAACAAAATACAAAATATAAAACCAGATTAAATTAACCCTGTGCTAAAAAATTTAAATATGTTAAAACAATATCCCTAAAAACCAATTTAAAACAATTTAATTGCAGACTATAGGCTGGGTGATGTAAGTTAGGCCAGGCCGGCCTGTTGGAAAAAATAGGTTTTCAGGTTCTGGCGGAAGGAGCAGAGGTCGTTCTCAGTTTGGGGGGTAAGTCGTTCGAGAGGGTTGGGCCCACCACAGAGAAGGCCCTTCCCTTGGGCATCGCCCGCTGGCATTGCCTGGTGGACGGCACCCGGAGAAGTCCTCTCTATGGGAGCGAATCGGCCGAAGGGATGTATGGGGCAGGATGCGATCCCGAAGATAACTAGGTCCCGTGCCATGGAGCACTTTAAAGATGGTAATCAACACCTTGAAGCGCACCCGAAAGACCACAGGCAGCCAGTGCAGCTCGCGCTTCATTTTAAGTTGCCTAGAACAATAATAAAGCAGACTTTAAAAAAATAAGTCTAATCATTTGAACATTCTATAGGCCTTTATAGTTATTGACCAGGGGTTGGTTCCTATCTGCATTGTCTATCTATCTATTATCTATCTATCTATCTATCTATCTATCTATCTATCTATCTATCTATCTATCTATCTATCTATCTATTATTTAACTTATATACCGCTCCCTTTCCCAAAAAGGGACTCGGGGCGGTGCACAGGAAATTTAAAAAGCATATATAAACATGACAATATACAAAATTTAAAATCAAATTAAATTATTAACCCTGTGCTAAAATTTACAATAAATTAAACTATTACCCTTAAAAACCAATTAAAACAATTTGACGTCAGGCTAAAGGCTAGGTAAAGTTAGGCCAGGCCTAACCGGTTCTCTTCGCACACCGAAGAGAACCGCCATGCGCAAAGGCCATAAAAGATGAATAGAAAACATGCCGGCAATGGCAGGGGAGACCGGAGAACCAGTTCAGGGGCGTGGCCAGCCTGCATCGCTGCCGGTTCTGCGATCCAGGCCAAATTACCACTACCGGTGCAAATCAGTAGTAACCCACCTTTGGTATTGACTTACCTCCTTCCAGCAAACAGCAGTTTGTTTCAGTTTAGCCTGATTAGCACAAGAAAAAAAAATCTGCCTATGCCTGGGTGGGCAGGCGAGGAGGGGCTGTGGGGGGGAAGGGGCAAGTAGAGCGAGGCACCTCTTGACATGAGTTGGCCACACCCACCTCGACACATGACCACCCTGCCATCCCCATCCAGCCGGTCAGTAGGCAGACACTATTAATGGTCCGCGGAATTTAAAATGATGACATTTAGTGGTCCCTGAGGTCCGAAAGGTTGGGGAGATATAGGGTCTCTTGCTTCAGCAGGGAGTTGGACTAGAAGACCCCAAAGTCCCTTCCAGCTCGGTTATTCTGTGCATACACAGGTATCTCCCGGGAAATCCGTTGGTGTTATACCAGGAGAAGCCCCGATAGCCTAATCTAATTAAGCTCTAGACCAGGGGTCTCCAACCTTTGCAACTTTAAGTCTGAAGGACTTCAGCTCCCAGACCTCTGCAGCCAGCAAAGCTGTCAGTGTCAGGGCCTGGGCCAGGGGTCCCCAACCTTTGCAACTTTAAGTCTGAAGGACTTCAGCTCCCAGACTTCTCCAGCCAGCAAAGCTGTCAGTGTCAGGGCCTGGGCCAAGGGTCTCCAACCGTTGCAACTTTAAGTCTGAAGGACTTCAGCTCCCAGACCTCTGCAGCCAGCAAAGCTGTCAGTGTCAGGGCCTGGGCCAAGGGTCTCCAACCTTTGCAACTTTAAGTCTGAAGGACTTCAGCTCCCAGACTTAAGCTGGCTGGAGAATTCTGGGAGCTGAAGTCCTTCAGACTTAAAGTTGCACAGGTTGGAGACCCCTGCTCTAGAGTCTCCCTGGCCTGGCCTGGCCTGGCCTGGCCTGAGATGATGCCAAGAGGGCAAGGAGCAGGTCTTGGTCCCTTGCCTAGTCCAGCATGGCTCCAGCTGAGCTGCTGACTGTATCTCCCTGTTGTTTTGACCTCAACCTTTCTCTTCCACGCTGAGATATTGGCAGAGCTGTTGAATGGGGTTTTCAGTTGGGTGACCCTGGAGGGGTCATCTGTTTTCAGACCATGAAATATGGCTGCCCAGCAGACAGAAGCACCAGAGATAAAACTCCCGTGAGGAACTTTAAGCAGCCGATGAGGCGTGACTAATGATGACCTCGTCTCATTAATCCGGGGCATAATTTATTGGGCCGTTGACGATTTAGCGGAATTAACTCTTTCAAGGGCGACGTTTCTGCATAGCGGAGGGCTGTCCTTGGGTGAAAAATCTCTCGTAAGTTCCAACTAGAGCTGCACACGGCAAGGCTTCTCCTTCTCGCCCCTTCCCCCACCCCTCTCTTCCTTGGTCCTGCCAGCTATCTGGGTCATTCTGACATCCAACCAAAAAGTGCCTAGTGCAGGAGGAGATTCAGGGAGCTGCAGGATGGGTTTTCAGTCATCCGGTAGTTGATTTATGGGGATTTCCCAGGCCACGTAGCTCACATTTCGATGAGATTTAACTCATTCGTCAAGCTGCCTTCAGTTATGAGAAGGAGGTTTTGCAGCATAGATGCATCATTCCACAGGGCTGTTACTGCCAGCCAGCCAGCTAGCTATGTGTCCAATATATGCTCATCACCATCTATAATAGAATGTGCACCTTCCTTCCTTCCTTCCTTCCTTCCTTCCTTCCTTCCTTCCTTCCCTCCTCCCTCCTGCCCTCCCCTCCCTCCTTAACTTCCTTCTTCCCTCCCTCTATAACTGGCACATGGCTCTGGCCCCCTCTCTGCCCTCCTCAAAATCTTCCCCAGACTCCAGGACTGACCCATCTTTCTCCCCAACCTCTGTCTGAAACTTCTGCTGGCTTTGCTGGCCACTGGCGGGCCACAACCACTGCCAAGGTGACTTCAAGAAGGAGATCCTAGTCTTTCCTTGAATTTTTTTTTAACCTGCTTTATTGCCCCATGAAGGACATCAAGGGCCTTGTTTGTAGAATACACTTCATCTAGCTCAGGGCTCTCCAACCTTTGCAACTTTAAGTCTGAAGGACTTCAGCTCCCAGACAAAGCTGGAGAATTCTGGGAGCTGAAGTCCTTCAGACTTAAAGTTGCAAAGGTTGGAGAGCCCTGAGCTAGCTGACCCGTTGTTGAGGCAAGCTACTCAAAGACAGTAAAAGACAAGGCACAATCCCTAAGCAAGCCTCGATGGTCAAAAGCAGGTCTCACCAAGTGTGCTGTGTAAACACAGAGCTTATGGAAACAGGATTCCTTTACACAGGTCATCCTTCTCCCCATCCCGAGGGCATCCACGTCAAGCTGAAGGCTTCTCCTCCTCCGCCTCTCCCACACCTAAACTTGACTCCCTTCCTTCTTTTTGATTTCACAAGGTCTCCAGAATTGATTCTGTGGCTGTGCGTCACCCCTGTCACTGCCTTTCCAGCCCTCCCCCCCGCCCTCCCCCCCACCCCCCCACCCCCACGGACCATCCCATTTCAAAAGACAAAGCCTTCTAAACCTTCCATCTCCAGAAGAACGAATGACCTTCCTGGGCTTGTTATGGTTATCGCTCCGCTGACCGCCCAAGGAGGAGATAGAAAAAATACAACTTTGCCCTTGTCTTCCTCCCCACCCCCAGGTGACAAGACCACACACACCAGAAGAGATGGGCGCTGTCTTGAGTTCCACCCCACGGGGTGATCCTCTGGGCAGATGAAGGAAGGGTTAATTAGGAAGGGAACCCCCACACAGTGTGCCTGGCAAAGATGGATGAGATGGAAAGAGATAGAGGAGGAGGGAGGAGAGGAGGACTGCCAACATCTTCACCCAAGTTGCCAAGATGCTTTTCTTTTGGTAACTTCAAAGATGGTCCCTCTGAAATGTTCTTCCTAAGGTAGAACATGGAGGAGGAGGAGAAGAAATACCGAAGGTGCTTGGAAGACAGGGTGGTGGTGGTGGGGAATATTCACAGGGCAAAGACCTCAGATTCAGTTCCTGGATTTCCCAGGTAGAAGTCAGAACTGTTAGCAACTCTGGGTTCAGAACCAGTGTTACAACTCTGGTCCCTTAACCAGTGTTAGCAAATAAATGCGGAATAGTGTAATTCACCGGACAGTAAAGAGATACGTTGCTGTAACCACAAACAAACTCTAAAACAGTAATAGTAAGAAAATAAATAGTCTTTACTTTGTAGCAACTAAAATGCTTCTTCCGACTAACTTCTCAAACAAATAACAGTCCTTCACCAAACAGAGTTATCTTACAGTGATGCAAAACAAATCCTCCTTCTTCACAGCTTCAGCTCCTCAGCACAGGGAATTGAAAAGGGAATCGAAAAAGGGAAACGGGCCGTGATTCTGAGCTTGCTTTATGGTAGAGCTGAGACTCACAGCCAATCAGAATTCAAACACAGTTCTTAAAGCTACATAACTCCTTAAGAACATAGGCTCATATATATTGTCAACCCAATATAAGGCTGCATATCCTAACAAGAACCCCATGTGGGCTGCTAGATGCTTGCTGTTCACCAGTGTGAGCCTGAGAAAAATAAGGCAAATTCTTGAAACTGTTTCACAAATCCAAGAAAGATGGTTGGACTCCATACAACCTTGGGGCATAATAACTGCTACCCACCGCTGTCAGGGGGTGGACGGGACTTTCATCAGGAATCAGCTGATGAGAATATATGATTTGAGGTTCGTAAATATTAAGATTGATGGTGTGTTTGCATGCAAGAGAAGTAAAAAAGTCATCTTCTGAGAACTTCACACATCCATCCATCCATCCACCTATCCATACATACATATGCATATCCTGTTTTCCCGAAAATAAGACCTCCCCAGATAATAAGCCCAATTGGGCTTTTGAGGGCATGTGCTAAAATAAGCCCTCCCCCAAAATCTTGCAACACAGCAGCAGCCATGAGGTGACCACGCTCGCCGCCTCCTGCACCTCAAAAATAATAAGACCTCCCCGAAAATAAGAAGGTAGAAAGAAAGAAGGAAGGAAGGAAGGAAGGAAGATGGAAAGGAAGGAAGGAAGGAAAATAGAAAGGAAGAGAAATAAAATAAAGATAGAAAAAGAAAAAAGAAAAAAGAGAAAGGAAGAAAGAAAAAGAAAGAGAAGAAAAAAGAAAAAAGAGAAAGGAAGAAAGAAAAAGAAAAGAAAAAAGAAAGAAAGAGAAAGAAAGAAAGTAGATAGAAAGAAGGAGGGAAGATAGAAAGAAAGAAGGAAGGAGGATAGAAAGAAGGAAGTAAGGCAGATACAAAGAAAGAAGGAAGATAGAAAGAAAGAAGGAAGGAGGATAGGAAGGAGGAAGGAAGTTTAGTTTAGATGGATTGATATCCCGCCCTCTCTCCCCGAAGGGACTCAGGGCGGATCACAGGCAAATATAAAACAATACAATAAATACAATACAGTGTTAAAATGAAATGAAATTAACTAGCCTGTGCTAAAATATAACTAAAAACTTTAAAAATCCCCTACCAAATACAGTTAAAGTATTTCTAGTCTAAAATCTAGACTAAAGTCTAAGCTAAAATCTAAAATCTAAGGTAGAAAGGTAGAAAGTAAGAAAGGTAGAAAGAAAAAAAGAAAGAAAGAAAGAAAGAAAGGAAGGAAGGAAGATAGAATAAATGAAGGAAGGAAGATAGATAGAAAGAAAGATAGAAAGAGAAAGAAAGAGAAAGAAAGGAAGATAGAAAGAGAACTAATAATAATAATAATAATAATAATAATAATCTTTATTGTCGTTGTAAAAATTACAATGAAATTGGTAGAAAGAAGAGAAAGAAAAAAAAGAAAGCTAGAACAACTACGGACCTCCGCTCCTTCCGTCAAAAACTCAAAACACACTTTTTCTGCTTGGCCGGCCTAGGTTAGGCTCCCGTCTTTTGATAGGGTTTTAGGGGTTTTAGTGTAATTTAATTTAGGGGGTTTTAGCGCAGGGACAATTGTTTAATTTGTTTTTTAACTATTTATTTTTCTATGTATTTTATATTGGTTTTTATTCCCTGTGCACCGCTCCGAGTCCCTTTGGGGAGAGGAGGCGGTATATAAATAAATTTATTATCATTATTATTATTATTATTAGAAAGAAAAGAAAAAGAAAGAAAGAAAGAAAAAGAAGGAAGGAAGGAAGATAGAAAGAATGCAAAAAGGAAGGAAGATAGAAAGAAAGAGAAAAGAAAAAAGATAGAAAGAAAGAAAGAGAAAGGAAGGAAAATAGAAAGGGGAAAAAAAGAAAAAAAAGAAAAGAAAGAAAGAAAGAAAGAAAGAAAGAAAAGAAAGAACGCATCCTGAGGGAAAGTAAAACGGGCAGCTTCATCCATCTCTCGGAGGAGGCTGCTGTCATTGCTATCTGTCTGATGGCTCCTGGGGGACGAGATCCCCGGGAAAATCTCTCTCTTTCTGGAATCCGTGGTGGTTTTCAGAGCGATACGGAGAATCCTTCCCAGGTATTCGGCACGTTGGATGAACTGGCTTAACCAGGCCATTTCCCAAACAGAAATCTGGCTGTCAGGATCCCGCGAAGGGAACGAGGGCCTTTCTGTCTCCGCATCACAGCGGTAGAGATTAGCCAAGACATGACCCAGCCATTGCTCCTCTGCTGCGAGGTTAGAGGTCATCAAGAGGCTGATAAAACCAAGCATCTGAAGCCAAAGTATCTACCCAGGGCTGTGTGTGTGTGTGTGTGTGTGTGTGTGTGTGTGTGTGTGTGTGTGTGTGTGTGTGTAGGAACTGGGTGCTAAAAACTTGGAAGCAATTCCCTTGGGAATGGGGAGGGGTGGATATGTTTTCCCATGGGCTCATTTCTCATAATCAACCAGTATTCGAGATAAATTTCAAAGTTACCCTATTCTTCCTTGAGGAATATCTTCCTTCCTTCCTTCCTTCCTTCCTTCCTTCCTTCCTTCCTTCCTTCCTTCCTTCTTTCTTTCTTTCTTTCTTTCTTTCTTTCTTTCTTTCTCTCTTTCTCTCTTTCTGTTACTGCCTATCTATGTCTTCCTTCCTTCCTTCCTTCCTTCCTTCCTTCCTTCTTTCTTTCTTTCTCTGTCTTTCTCTTACTGCCTATCCATATCTTCCTTCCTTCCTTCTTTCCTTCTTTCTTTCTTTCTTTCTTTCTTTCTTTCTCTATCTTTCTGTGACTGCCTATTTATATCTTTCTTCCTTCTTTCATTCTTTCTTTCTTTCTTTCTTTCTCTCTTTCTGTTATTGCCTATCCACATCTTCCTTCCTTCCTTCCTTCCTTCCTTCCTTCCTTCCTTCTTTCTTTCTTTCTTTCTTTCTTTCTTTCTTTCTTTCTTTCTTTCTTTCTCTGTCTTTCTGTTACAAGCCCTGGCAATCATAGCATGACCCTATTTTATTTTCCCTTTGAGGTGAGGCACTTGGCCATGATCTCAACCCAGAGCCCACCCGGTAGAACTTAACTTCGATGGCTTTACTTGTTCTCTGGTTGAGCAATATTGGAAAACAAAACAATTAAAGCGAGATAGGTCTCCTTCGTATGGTGGAAAGTCATTAAGGAGAAGTGTGAAGATGAGGAGATAAATGGAAAACGGTGGGTGGGAAGCCTGATCAGAAATTAATGAGGAAAACAAGTCCCCCTCCCTCCTTATTTGAAACTTGGGACAATATACAAACTTTCCCAGCTGGGCCACTTCAAAGAGGTCTTCAACGTGCTGTCTGTCAGTAATAATGGATAGAAAGGTCCATCTTAAACAGTCTGGAATTTCCTCTGTTGAACTTTGTGATATAGGAGGGAGGGAGGGAGGAGGAGGAGAAGAGGAGGAGAAGGAAGAGAAGAAGAGGAGGAGGAGAAACAGAAGAAGAAACAGAAGGAGAGGAAACAAAAAAAGAAGAGGAGGAGGAAGAGAAGAAAAAGGAGAGGAGGAGGAAGGAGGGGGAGAAGAGGAGGGGGATGAAGAGGAGGAGGAGAAGGGGAGAAGACAAAGAAGAGGAAGAAGGAGAGGAGGAGGAGGCGGTGGAAGAGGAGGAGGAGGAAGAGAAGAAGAAACAAAAGAAGAGGAGGAGAAACAGAAGAAGGAGAAGAAACAAAAAAGAAGAGGAGGAGGAGGAAGGAGGGGGAGAAGAGGAGGGGGATGAAGAGGAGGAGGAGAAGGGGAGAAGACGAAGAAGCGGAAGAAGGAGAGGAGGAGGAGGCGGTGGAAGAGGAGGAGGAGGAGGAAGAGAAGAAGAAACAAAAGAAGAGGAGGAGAAGAAACAGAAACAAAAAGAAACAAAAGAAGGAGAGGGAAAGAAGAAGAGAAAGGAGGAATAAGAGGGGAAAGAGGAGGAGGAGAAAGAGAGGAAGGAGAAGGAGGACGAGGAGGAGGTGAAGAAGACATTTAAGATAATATTTTCTCCTTTCTAATAGCGCTCCTTGCCTTATTATTCCAAGACTCTTTAGCCCATAGCAATCAGGGCATCTTCTTCTTCTTCCACACTTGTGAATTTTTGCAGATCAGGATGACAACTTGACAGTTGTGACATGAAGCTGCCAAGTCAATCCAGAGATGACGGGGAGCCTCCAGCTTCCTCTCCGTTGTTTTCTTCGGTCCTTCAGCGTGTGGTGATATCTGGAGGTTGCTCCAGCTTGAGAGCAGCATCGGCTCTCTCTCTAAGCCCAATGAGTTGAGTCAACTTTCCTTTTCTTCTTGGTAACACCTGCAAAAAGAGGGCACACAATGCAGGAGGGAAATCAGGTGGAAACAATACAATACAATAGCTGAGTTGGAAGGAACCTTAGAGGTCTTCTAGTCCAAAACCCCTGCCTAGGCAGGAAAAGAGAATCACGATCACGTGAAGGGTTCATACCACTTTATAAGGCCTTGGGAAGGCCACACTTGGAATACGGCATCCAGTTTTGGTCACCATGATGTAGAAAAGATGGGGAGACTCTGGAAAGAGTGCAGAGAAGAGCAACCAAGAGGATTAAGGGGACTGGAGGCTGAAACATATGAAGAACGGCTGCAGGAACTGGGTATGTCTAGTTTGATGAAAAGAAGGACTGGGGGAGACATGATAGCAGTCTTCCAATATCTCAGGGGTTGCCTCAAAGAAGAGGGAGTCAAGCTCTTCTCCAAAGCACCTGAGGGCAGAACAAGAAGCAATGGGTGGAAACTAATCAAGGGGAGAAGCAACTTAAAACTGAGGAGACATTTCCTGACAGTTAAGACAATGAATCAGTGGAACAGAAGTTGCCTCCAGAAGTTGTGAATGCCCCAACACTGCAAGTCTTCAAGAAGATGTTGGATAGTCATTTGTCTGAAATGGTATAGAGTTTCCTGCCTAGGCAGGGGGTTGGACTAGATGACCTCCAAGGTCCTTCCAACTCTGCTATTGTATTGTATTAAACCTTATACCATTTCAGACAAATGGCTATCTAACATCTTCTTAAAGACTTCCAGTGTTGGGGCATTCTCAGATGGTTTCAAAACCACCATGTCCTTCCTGCTGGAAATCCATGTAAGCTCAAGCCTTATAAGAGATTAAAGTGAGCTGTTTCCAATTTCCTTTCAAGGTTTATTTTTTATTTTGTATTTGTATTCTGTTTTACAAATATATCAAATCAATGCATGAACCGTGTGGCACCTGGGTGTCATACATTCTAATACAAATAAAACTAAACCTAATTATTATATTCAATCGACATATATGCTTCTAACGATGACACCTATTTTATATTAGGGTGCAATCTGTCGTTATTCGATTATTCCTTCTCTTGTTATTACTTTTATTTTATTTAGGTCGTAGTTTATTTTATTTAGGTCGTAGTTACCATCTTCAAAGCGCTCCATGGCTCGGGTCCTGGTTACTTGAGAGACCGCCTCCTACCACATTCCTCCCTTCGACCTGTCCGCTCTCACAGAGTGGGCCTTCTCAGGGTACCATCAGCCGGTCAATGCCGACTGGCGACCCCCAGGGGAAGAGCCTTCTCTGTGGCGGGTCCGACACTCTGGAACGACCTGCCCCCCGATATCCGTACCATCACGGACCTACAACTCTTCCGTCGGATGTTAAAAGCACATTTCTTTCATCTAGCCGGCCTGACATAGATTAGGGACTATTTTAATTAGGTATTTATGGTTTTAACTATTCAATTTTTAGCACAGTCATATTATTTAATTGCCTTTTAAATTTTGTATATTGTGGGGTTTTATCTTTCTGTGCACCGCCCTGAGTTCCTTTTGGTGAAAAGGGCGGTATATAAATTGAAAATAAAGTAAAGTAAAGTATTTTATGATATAAAGGTGTTTGTTGACAGTTTTTTGCTGTTTCCGGTTTCAGGCTCCCATCCTTTCTAAACTCATTTCTCTCTCTATTTCTTTTCTCCCAGACCTCTTCTGCCTGCTCCGAACAAACACCACAAACACAACTGCGACAACCCCCCCCTCCACACACACACACACACACACACACACACACACACTTCCCAGGGCTGAATTTGAACTCATCGCTTCTATCAAGCTTCTATCTGGCGGCCCTAAGAATGTTTACGTTGAGCTGTAAGTACGATTAACCCCCCTCCCTTCTCATCTAATAGGCCTTTCTGTATATATTATCAAATACTTAAAGGGGGTAGGGGTCCCGTCCCGCCGCCGTTTTTGCAAGAGATGGGGAACCATTACAATCCCACGAAGGTTCTTCAAAGCTTTTTTTGGCGAAGTTTGTTTTGACAGAAAGGCATTAAGGGGCAAAACTGATAGCCCAAGTACCACTTGCAAACTTTGATCATCTGAAGTCATCCGACTCCAAGGGAAAAGCTTTGTATAGATTAGCGGAGGAAATTATTTATTTATTTGATTTATATCCCGCCCTTCTCCAAAAGGCCCCAGGGCGGAGAAAAAATTAATCAAAAATTAATTAAATTAATTAATTAAATTAATTAAAAATTAATTTTTATTGCCGGCTGCAGGTTCTTTTTCTGGTTCAAATGAAATGCACAGGTACAGTTATAGGTGGTACCTTGCTCAATAGCAGTAACTGTGAAAGGGAACTTGGAGTCCTAGTAGACAACCATTGAGATAGGAGCCAGCCGTGGGCAGCAGCTGTCAAAAAAGCCAACATGGTTCTAGGCTGCATCAACAGAGGGATGGAATCGAGATCACGTGAAGGGTTAATACCACTTTATAAGGCCTTGGGAAGGCCACACTTGGAATACGGCATCCAGTTTTGGTCGCCACGATGTAGAAAAGATGTGGAGACTCTGGAAAGAGTGCAGAGAAGAACAACAAAGAGGATTAAGGGACTGGAGGCTAAAACATATGAAGAACGGTTGCAGGAACTAGGTAGGTCTAGTTTAATGAAAAGAAGGACCAGGGGAGACATGATAGCAGTGTTCCAATATCTCAGGGACTGCCACAAAGAAGAGGAAGTCAAGCTATTCTCCAAAGCACCTGAGGGCAGGACAAGAAGCAATGGGTGGAAAATAATCAAGGAGAGAAGCAACTTAGAACTGAGGAGAAATTTCCTGAAAGTGAGAACAATTAATCAGTGGAACAGAAGTTGCCTCCAGAAGTTGTGAATGCTCCAACCCGGGATGTTCCCTAAAGGGTGAGGGGTGCGAGGGTCTTCGAACTTGACAGCTTTAAGACTCACGTGCTTCAAATGCCAGAGTTCCTGAGCCAACATTTTGGTTACTAAGCAAGAGCGTTGTTAAGTGAGTTTCACCCCATTTTACAAGTTGGCCACGCCCGCTCAGTCATATGGCTGGCAAGCCACTCCCACAAAGCAGGCCACACCTTCAGAAGAGGTTCTAAATTTTTTTTGAAAACCCACCACTGGTTTTATCCCACCTGGATTGAAAAACGCAGAAGGTGTGGCTGGATGGCCAATTTCCCTTGTTGGAAATTCACCCTCCCGCTTTTCATTCCTTCCCTTCCTTTGAGCAGGGAACCTGGAAAAGGAAATGCTTGTGCAGAGATAGGCAACTCCATCAATTTCAGCCCTACCATTCATCTTATTAACAATAGTGGCAACAGAACCAACAATATTAGCAATAGTGGCAACAGAACCTAGATTTATATACCACTTCACAGCCAACGGCCCCCAACAATCTGGGTCCTCATTTTACCGACCTCGGAAGGATGGAAGGCTGAGTCAACCTTGAGCCTGGTGAGTTTTGATCTGCCAAATTGCAGGTAGATGGCTTTTTTTTCGGTCTAGTTTGATGAAGAGAAGGACCAAGGGAGACAGGATAGCAGTGTTCCGATATCTCAGAGGGTGCCACAAAGAAGAGGGAGCCAAACTATTCTCCAAGGCACCTGGGGGCAGGACAAGAAGCAATGGGTGGAAACTCATCCAGGAGAGAAGCAACTTAGAACTGAGGAGGAATTTCCTGACAGTTAGAACAATTAACCTCTGGAACAGCTTGCCTCCAGAAGTTGTGAATGCCCCAACCCTGGAAGTCTTTAAAAATATGTTAGATAGCCATTTGTCTGAAATGGTATAAGGTTCCTGCCCACGCAGGGGGTTGGACTAGAAGACCTCCAAGGTCCCTTCCAACTCTGCTATTGTATTGTATTGTATTGTATTGTATTGTATTGTATTGTATTGTATTGTATTGTATTGTACTGTACTGTACTGTACTGTACTGTACTGTACTGTACTGTACTGTATTGTATTGTATTGTATTGTATTGTATTGTATTGTATTGTATTGTATTGTATTGTATTATTATAGTCCAACCCCCTGCGTGGGCAGGAACCTTATACCATTTCAGACCAATGGCTATCTAACATCTTCTTAAAGACTTCCAGGGTTGGGGCATTCACAACTTCTGGAGGCAAGCTGTTCCAGAGGTTAATTGTTCTGTCAGGAAATTTCTCCTTAGTTCTAAGTTGCTTCTCTCCTTCTCTTCATCAAACTAGACATCCCCAGCTCCTGCAGCCGTTCTTCATATGTTTTAGCCTCCAGTCCCCTAATCATCTTGGTTGCTCTTCTCTGCACTCTTTCCAGAGTCTCCACGTCTTTTCTACATTGTGGCGACCAAAACTGTATGCAGTATGACTAGATGACCTCCAAGCTCCCTTCCAACTCTGCTAATGTATTGTATTGTATTGTATCTCCCTTTGCAGCCCCCACTCACCTTGTTCTCCCCCCCCCCCCAACTCACCCCCTTTGTTCCTGGGAAGGCCATATTGCAAGGATAACCTTTCCATCAACTTGCATCCCCCCCCCACCCTGCCTCTTGCCCCCTCCCTCCCCCCTCAAGGCCCTTGTGAAGGGGTGTGAGGACCCCCTTGTACCGGCCTTAGCAGTTCTCGGCTGGGTCCTGAGCAAATATGAAGTGTTTATTTTGAAAGATTACCGGTTATCTCTATACTTTCAACCTCTCTCCCTTTAATGAAGAGAAACCGATTTCCCAGCCGCTATCTGTGGACGAAGCTGCGGGGCTGGATGAGATGAGTCATTGGGGTCTGTCTGTCTTGTCCCCCACCCCACCCCCAAAGCAGTGGAGAGTCAAGACCAGACACCCAAGCCTGGGACAGAGAGGAAACGGTCTAAAAATGTACATCCTGACAAGCGTCACATCATGGATTCTGCCATCCGTCTGCCTACCTCCGACACAAGTACCTCATTTTTAGAGAGGGAAGAAGAGAGAGAAGGACGAAGGGAGGAGGAGGAAGAGGAGGAGGAGGAAGAGAAACAGAAGAAGAAGAAGATGATTGCAAAAGAGAATCATGTGAGATTGCAGCTATCATAAATAGAGAGGAGGAAGAGGTAGAAGAAGAAAGGAGGAGGAGGAGGAGGAGGAGGAGGAGGAGGAGGAGAAGAAGAAGAAGAAGATCATGTGACCCCAGGAGATTGCAACTGTCATAAATAGAGGAGGAGGAAGAGGAGGTAGAAGAAGAAAGAAGGAGGAGGAGGAGGAGGAGGAGGAGGAGGAGGAGGAGGAGGAGGAGGAGGAGAAGAAGAAGGAGAAGAAGAAGAAGAAGAAGAAGAAGAAGAAGAAGAAGAAGAAGAAGAAGAAGAAGAAGAAGAAGAAGAAGAAGAAGAAGAAGAAGAAGAAGAAGAAGAAGATGATCATGTGACCCCGGGAGATTGCAACTGTCATAAATAGAGGAGGAGGAAGAGGAGGTAGAAGAAGAAAGAAGGAGGTGGAGGAGAAGAAGAGCAGGTAGAAGAAAACAAGAGGAGGAGGAGGAGGAGGAGGAGGAGGAGGAGGAGGAGGAGGAGGAGGAGAAGGAGGAGAAGGAGAAGAAGAAGAAGAAGAAGAAGAAGAAGAAGAAGAAGAAGAAGAAGAAGAAGAAGAAGAAGAAGAAGAAGAAGAAGAAGAAGAAGAAGAAGAAGAAGAAGAAGAAACTACATCAGTTCCGAACCCAAGAAGCTTCTTGGATGAGAAGCGAAATGTTTTCATAGAAAAAAACCAGGAAAGTCCAGTTGGGTTTACAAGGAGATCTGCCAAATAGGACCAGAAAGTTGTAGTTTCCCTTGTTGTAAACAACAAAGCCCATTGTTAGTGGGAGGAGCACGACCACTTATAGAACCAAGACCAAAAAGAAATCATTGCTTTTGTCTTTTCTTTTTACTGCAAGCTTAAGGATATTTCCTCTCTGAAGCTGGTTTTGGCTTCCCAAAACTGTTGCAAAAGAGGCTGCCCCATAAATCATGCAAACTCTTCTTTGAGTCCATAGAATTTAAAATTGTGTTCGTTGACCTAACCTGTGCCTGGATTATCTCAAATGAAACACCGGTTTCATATTTTTTTTTTCATCCCAAGCACAAAACCCAGAAGCGATCTCCAAATTTAAAAAAGCCCAAATATATTCTCCACTTTAAATAGATCAATCAGTTGAACCATTTCTGCTTTATCTTCCTCGCTGTTGAAATAATGCATATTTCTATTTCCACTTAATAATCTTTATAAACTGTCACCATTTATATGAACCAAACTGACTGTATTCTTTCAGATTCTTTAACGTTAAAGGGAAACATATATATATATTTCCATCTTTTAAAAAAAAAACCCTGCCATGATCTGCTTAACAACCATGGCAAAAAG
Source organism: Rhabdophis nuchalis (assembly GCA_039707465.1). NCBI lineage: Eukaryota > Metazoa > Chordata > Lepidosauria > Squamata > Natricidae > Rhabdophis > Rhabdophis nuchalis. Next base: position 4,944,869 of record CM077660.1, read on the forward strand.
AAAAAAGTCATAAAACTGGGCAAAACTTACTTAATGACCACTTTTTAGCAATGGAAATCCCGTACCCAATTGCAGTCATAATTCAAGAACTCTGTGTATATCCTCCATTATATATTCCAAAGATGTCATCTGTGAATTTTATCCCCCTGTAAAATAATTTTTTTTAAAATGTAAAATAAAACCATAAAAGTTTATGGTTTCCCCACAGTTGCAATGGATGGCTGTGAAGGTTGGACCATAAGGAAGGCTGAGCGCCAAAGAATGGAGGCCTTTGAACTCTGGTGCTGGAGAAGAAGACTCCTGCATTGAGTCCCTTGGACTGCAAGGCCATCCAACCGGTCAGTCCTAGAGGAGATCCACCCTGGCTGCTCTTGAGAAGGCCAGATCCTGAAGAGGAAACTCAAAGACTTTGGCCACCTAAGGAGAAGGAAGAAGGACTCCCTGGAGAAGAGCCTCATGCTGGGAACGATGGGAGGGCAAAAGAAGAAGAAGGGGACGGCAGAGAAGGAGGGGGCTGGATGGAGTCACCGAAGCAGTCAGCCTGAGCTTAAATGGAATCCAGAGAATGGTAGAGGACAGGAAGGCCTGGAGGAACGTGGTCCATGGGGTCACGATGGGTCGGACATGACTTTACAACTAAGAACAACAACATCATAGAAAATATTAGGTAGGTAGGTAGGTAGGTAGGTAGGTAGGTAGGTAGGTAGGTAGGTAGGTAGGTAGGTAGGTAGAAGATAGATAGATAGATAGATAGATAGATAGATAGATAGATAGATAGATAGATAGATAGATAGATAGATAGATAGATAGATAGATAAGATGGACTGCAAGGCCATCCAACCGGTCAGTCCTAGAGGAGATCCACCCTGACTGCTCTTTAGAAGACCAGATCCTGAAGAGGAAACTCAAAGACTTTGGCCACCTAACGAGAAGGAAGGACTCCCTGGAGAAGAGCCTCATGCTGGGAACGATGGAGGGAAGAGAAGAAGAAGGGGACGGCAGAGAAGGAGGGGGGTGGATGGAGACACCGAAGCAGCAGGCGTGAGCAGACCTTTTCAAGAAAGTATGCACTAAACAAATTTAAGTTCATTGTCATTCATGTGAAAAGCTCCTTTTGAAATCCCACGTTTCTAGCCAAGGCTTCTCTTCGAAGAGAAATTAGAGCAAGGAACAGCAAGGAAAATTGGCCGCTGGCATGTTTTTAATCATGCGTCAATGGACATCATCGAAAAATATACTGGATCCTCAAAAATCCAAGATCCTTCAGATCTGGCCACATCGGCGAAGCTTTCAGATGCGCCCCCTTAAAATCTGCACAGCCTGGTGTGTCGAGGTCCCGTTTGATTTATATAAGCTGTCTCTTCTGTGTACATTTTGACTTCGCTGTCATGTATAAACACCAGGTACCTCGGAGACAAAAAGGAACACTGAGCTGTTGAAAGACTCTTTCGCTGTGGTTTCAACGGCCTGCAAAATTACGAGAATAGGCACATGTGTTTTTCAGAACGGTGCAAAGCATTATTTATAAATAAATTTGTTTCTCATCCTTGTAGCCATGGGGCCGCCAATATTTGCTGATGTCGTCCATCCATCTTGATATGGGTCTCTTTGATGGATGCTTTTGATCAACTGGGATCCATTCTATGATCTCCTGGATCCACCTGCCTTCCATCGTCCTTGCTATGTGACCGGCCCATTTCCATTTCAATTCTTTGACTTCTTTGATGATTTTTTAAATCATCAAATATTTTAAAATGGTTCATTTGAAATGTGGGGGAAATTACATTTTAATGTAAGCTTTTGGGCAGGAAAACTGCCCGGGGTTGTCATGTTCGAACAATGAACACCAGGGGGCGCTGTTAGTTAGAGCCCACCCAAACAATTGTTATTTTTTGCCGTCGACTTAACAACCACTCCTTTGGCGTCCGTTCAGAGTTGCGACGGTAGTGATAAAAAAAAAAGACTTACGACCGGTCCTCTCCCTTGCAGCCATCGTAGCCTCGCCAAGGTCACATGATCCAAATTTGGGTGATTGGCAGTCCCTTGCAATGTCCCTTGCAATGTCCCAGGGTCATGGGATCACCGTTTGAGACCTTCTCCGCCAGCTTCCAAGCAGCGAAGTCAATACGGTTTTGCTTTACGACTGTGTGATTCTCTTAGCAGGTGCAGCGATCCGCTTAAATGACAAAAATCGGGCGTGGCTCACTGAGCAAACACCTTCCTTAATGGCAGAAATACAATACAATAGCAGAGTTGGAAGGGACCTTGGAGATCATCTAGTCCAACCACCTGCCTAGGCAGGAAACCCTACACCGTTTCAGACAAATGGCTATCCAACATCTTCTTAAAGACTTCCAGTGTTGGAGCATTCACAACTTCCGGAGGCAACTTCTGTTCCACTGATTAATTGTTCTCACTGTCAGGAAATGTCTCCTCAGTTCTAAGTTGCTTCTCTCCTTGATTAGTTTCCACCCATTGCTTCCTTGTTTCCACCCATTGCATTTAGATCTCGGAAGGGAGACCACAAGATAATCTCAGGGCTAAAGCTGAAGAACACTCCAGAAGCAGACCCTTCTACATGGCTACTAAGAGATCACCAAAGTCAGATTCGGTTTCCTTTACTTTGACCTCAGGTACTGCACTAATAAAAAAGATTTCTCACTTATTTGTTATTCAGAACTAATTCGTATGGAGGTGTTATTTAATTATTTTCCCCCTGTTTGTTTATTTATTCCAATTATCGAGGTTCAGCTGAAGGCTCAAGGCAGCTCCTGATGTAAGCAGCTGAGGGAAAAAAATATCATACATTGTATAGATCTTTAAGCCCATTTGGGGGGAGAAAATTGCAATTTAAATAAATAAGGAACATGTCCAGGAGAAAAGTCCATCTGGTGCCACCCTGTTATTGTTTTGGTGCCAGAAAATGCTATGTTGGATTCTTTCCAGTTTTTTTCATTGCCTCATATTCCTGCTGGATTGCATCATTTCAACCCAGCTATGTTGGGTGCAGTTTGGATTGTTGTTGTTATTGTTGTTGTTGTTGTTGTTGTTATTATTATTATTATTATTATTATTATTATTTTAAAGAAGAAGTCTCAGCTGTTTCGTGAACTGCCGTTTGGGCTGGCTGAAGTTTCTTGATGGTTTTGCTCCAATTTCATTTGTCATGGCTGAGAATTTCTCCTGGGGGACAGAAAGGGAAAAAACTACATTGGCAGAACAAAAATGCCTGCCAAGATCAAAACAAAATTCAGTGAAAAACTGCCCGCTTCTCACTTTCCCTGGCGAGCCCCACACATCTACTTCAATACAATAGCAGAGTTGAAAGGGACCTTGGAGGTCATCTAGTCCAACTCCCTGCCTAGGCAGGAAACCCTATACCATTTCAGGCAATTGGCTCTCCAACATCTTCTTGAAGACTTGCAGTGTTGGGGCATTCACAACTTCTGGAGGCAACTTCTGTTCCACTGATTAATTGTCCTAACTGTCAGGAAGTTTCTCCTCAGTTCTAAGTTGCTTCTCTCTCCTTGATCAGTTTCCACCCATTGCTTCTTGTTCTGCCCTCAGGTGCCTTGGAGAATAGCTTGACTCCCTCTTCTTTGGGGCAGCCCCTGGTCTGTGGCATTAACTCCTCGCAGGACTCCTTCTTGGACTTTTTGGTGGGTGAAAGCAATTAATTCACAAGAGGTAAATAAAGAGGGTTTTTTACTTCGGGGTGAGGAGTCTCTTTCTTGCTTCTGCAAAGCTTAGGTGAGAACACAAGGAAGACATCTGAATTCTTCCCAAGCCAAAATTTGGATTCAGGAGCATTTTCCTCTCCCTCCCCCCACCCCCCAAAAAGCGTGCAAGGTGAGAACCTCTGAATTCTACCCAACCTAAGATGGTCAGGGACTGACACTTCCCTTCCGTGATGCCCCAACCATCTAGGAAATGTTTGATTTCCACGCTGGTCGTAGCAGGCCTTGTGAACATCCCCTCTCTTAACACGGCTGCAAACGATGTGTGTTCAGACCTGTGAAATCCAGGCTGACAGCTGCATTGATTTATCAAGGAACGGGGCTCTCCTACTTTGAGTGGTTCGATGGCCACGAGGCTCATGGGACGAATTGAAAACCGTGCTGACCGAAGAGTGGATGCACTCGCTCGCCCTTCCCTGCCTTAAATGCACCAGGGTTGGCTGGTTTCCCCCCCACACACACACACACACTTAGGAAGATCAATACGGGATTGGCTGACATGATTCCACGAATGTGGCTCTTCCTTCACCTTCTCTGTCTGCCTTCTAATAAAACTCTTTCGTCTCCAGGCTCTGGAAGGAGTGCAGAAAAGATCAACAAAGATGATCAGAGGGCTGGAGGCTAAAACATATGAAGAACGGTTGCAGGAATTGGGTAAGTCTAGTCTAGTGGAAAGAAGACCATGATAGCAGCCTTCCAATATCTCAGGGGCTGCCCCAAAGAAGAGGGAGTCAAGCTATTCTCCAAAGCACCTGAGGGCAGAACAAGAAGCAATGGGTGGAAACTCATCAAGGAGAGAGAAGCAACTTAGAACTGAGGAGAAACTTCCTGACAATTAGGACAATGAATCAGTTGGTTCCAAGGGTTGTGGGTGCTGCATTACTGGAGGCTTTTAAGAAGTGAATTGGGGTTGACATGGTATGTATTTGAGGGGCTGCCACAAAGAAGAGGGGGGTGAAATTATTCTCCAAAGCACCAGAGGGCAGGACAAGAAATAATGGTTGGAAACTGATCAATACAATAGCAGAGTTGGAAGAGACCGTGGAGGTCTTCTAGCCTAGGCAGGAAACCCTATACCGTTTCAGACAAATGGCTATCAGAATCTTCTTAAAGACTTCCAGTGTTGGGGCATTCACAACTCCTAGAGGCAAGAAGTTCCACTGGTTAATTGTTCTCACTGTCAGGAAATTCCTCCTCAGTTCTAAGTTGCTTCTCTCCATGATTAGTTTCCACCCATTGCTTCTTGTCCTGCCTTCAGGTGCTTTGGAGAATAGTTTGACTCCCTCTTCTTTGGGGCAACCCCTGAGATATTGGAAGGCAGCTATCATGTCTCCCCTAGTCCTTCTTTTCATTAAACTAGACATACCCAGTTCCTGCAACCGTTCTTCATATGTTTGAGCCTCCAGTCCCCTAATCCTCTTTGTTGCTTTTCTCTGCACTCTTTCTAGAGTTTCCACATCTTTTCTACATCGTGGCGACCAAAACTGAATGCAGATATTCCAAGTGTGGCCTTCCCAAGGCCTTATAAAAGTGGTATTAACCCTTCAGGTGATCTTGATTCTCTCCCTCTGTTGATGCAGCCTAGAACTGTGTTGGCTTTTTTGGCAGCTGCTGCCCACGGCTGGCTCCTATTTAAATGGTTGTGCACTAGGACTCCAAGATCCCTCTCACAGTTACTACTATTGAGCAGTAACTGCGAGAGGAACCTTGGGATCCTAGTAATCAAAGAGAGAAGCAACCTGGAATTAAGGAGAAATACTGAGAACAATTAACCAGTGGAACAGCTTGCCAACAGAGGTTGTGGATGGTCCATCACTCGAGTCTTTTAAGAAGAGACTGGACAGCCACTTGTCTGTCTGGAATACTTTCGGGTTTCCTGCCTGAGCAGGGGGTTGGACTAGAACAGGGGTCCCCAATCTTTGCAACTTTAAGTCTGAAGGACTTCAGCTCCCAGACTTCTCCAGCCAGCAAAGCTGGCTGGAGAAGTCTGGGAGATGAAGTCCTTCAGACTTAAAGTTGCAAAGGTTGGGGACCCCTGGACTAGAAGACCTCCAAAGTCCCTTCCAACTCTGCTATTCTGTTACTTAACCATCATGAGAATAAAATCTGAACGTTAAACCAAATTGTTTCTTCTCTCTCCCTCCCTCCCTTTGACATACAATCATTCCTTCAGGGACTGGTCAAAGTTACAACAGCACTGAAAAAAGTGACTTAGGGCCATTTTTCGCAGTCACGACCTTTGAAGCACCCCCATAATCCAGACGTTTGGCAATTGGTTCATATTTCTGAGGGTTGCAGTGTCTTGGGGGCATGTGAACCTCTTGGACGACCTTCGGACAAGCCTCGAGTCCCTTCGGGGAGAGAGAGCGGGTTATAAATTAAAATTATTATTATTATTATTATTATTAACGTGAAGAACCGTCTCTTCCACCAGTGTCTAAAGACACATCTTTTTCAGCAAGCCGGCCTAGCCTAACCCTCCCGTCGAGACTATTTAGATAGTTTTAAATCGGGGATTTTAATTTGATTTTAGCATAGGATTATCATTTAATTTAATATATTTTTAAATTTTGTATTTATTGTATTGTTTTGTATGCTTTTAAATTCCTGTGCGCCGCCCTGGGTCCTTGTGGAGAAGGACGGGATATAAATGTGATTAAAATAAAAATAAATAAATAAAATAAACCACACAACCACAACCACAGCAACAACCAATCAGACCGTGTCTAATTGACACTGGATTTTGTTACAGATCTGAGTTGTCATTTACTATTTTATACTAGAAGTTTGAAGGGTATATAGACCGAATGCTTTTATTTGTTCTGGTCTAAGACTGCACTAATCAATTGTTGTCGTTGTTGTTGACAAGCAAAGTCAACGGAGAAGCCAGATGCACAACCGTGTGACTAACTGAACTCTGTGTATTCTGGATTCACAAGTCAAAGTGATCCCTCTAACTCCTGTGGGGGTTGTGTGTGTGAAACTATCAATTCCCTTTTTCCCCACAGTGGTTCGTCTTCCCCCTGAGCCAACCTTTCTCCCAGCTTGGGAGAAAGTGTGGGATGTGAGCGTTTTAGCAACCTGCTCTCTCTCTCTCTCGGTGTTGAGTTGGCCTTCAGATTTTTCCAACTCGTCTCTCCTGCACTTAGAGGAGACGGACCACACTGACCTCTGACCCTGGAGAAGCAATAATGGATTGACTTATTGATCCGAGCACTTGGGACAGCGGTCAAGGTGGCAGGCTGAAACCTTCCCTACTGGGTAAACGTTGTGCCTGGTTCCTGTTCATCCCCACTCAGAAGCAAGCAAACATTATGTCCGACAGACTAGCTAGCATCAAAATAGCCTCGTTGCTGTCCAAACACACCAGGCGTCCTTGTTCCTATCGGACCACCACGGTTGACTTTGCCCGCCTCAAACCTCTCTCCGGCCCCTGGAGATGGGGGAAAATCATCACACTGAGCAATTCAAGCCGATCAAAATCGATATTTAAAAAGGAATTAAAGATGGAAAGTATTCATGCCCTGCACGAATACATCTCTCCTCAAACTCTCTCTTTCTCCCCACCCCTCCCCACCAGTCCTTACGATAAAAGGAAATCATGACGTTTTCAACCTTTGCTGACACCTGCAGCAGGCCAGGCCTTGAGAAGATACAGGAGGAATTCTTAAAATATATCCTTTCGCAGACCGCAATACGTTCCATATGCTTCAAAACGAATGGAGCCGAGGCCTTCGGCAGCTACCTCTGGCAAATGTTTCCTTCCCACACTGGGCTGGGGGGGTTGGGGGGGAGGGAACCCGCTTATCAGGGCTTCTCCCCGACTTCGCAGCTGGAAAGAATTTGGAGAGCAAATCCTACGGGCTGCTCCAAAGGAAGACTTCGCTCAGAGAAAGCCCATCAGGACGGCTTGGAAAGACAAAAAGATGCCAGCCATCGAGACCTTAGCGGTTCTCCTTTCTCCCAACGTGTATTTATTATGTGTAGACTTGGTGGTGGTGGTGGGGAGGGGGGGGGCTTTATCCGTAACAAACCACGGAGTGCGAGTCGAGGCCCACGCCTTTCCTCTGTGGTGCAGAAAACAAAGAAAAGAAACCAGAAGGGACGGGGATTAAAAAGAAGGCGAAAACAAGGATGGGGAAACAGCAAAATGGTATACCCTTTGGGGTATACCAATGGGTGGAAACTCATCAAGGAGAGAAGCAACTTAGAACTGAGGAGAAATTTCCTGGCAGTGAGAACAATGAATAAGTGGAACAACTTGCCTCCAGAAGTTGTGAATGCCCCAACACTGCAAGTCTTTAAGAAGATGTTGGAGAGCCATTTGTCTGAAGTGGTGTAGGGTTTCCTGCCTAGACAGGGGGTTGGACTGGAAGACCTCCACAGTCCCTTCCAACTCTGTTATTATATTTCCCCCCCCCCCCAACCAAGTATCTATTTTCCTCCAAGAAATCACCTTTGAAGCACAGGGGTTGTTTTTGCAATCTTCGGAAGATCCAGATGGGTGTCGTCACACAACCCATCTAAGAGCCATCCCAATTTTGCGACTAGACCTGGAGGGAAGAAGAAAAAATCAAAGGATTGGGGGTGGGGGGAAGGCGTTCCCCAAGGAATGTCTGAAGAGCTTCAGTGGGAATATACCCATTGAACTGGCCTCTCAGCCATGCAATGGCATATCTGCAAAATGAAATGGATTAACAGCTCACTTTCAGTCAGCTTGAATTATGAGCTCAACGATTTGCTGGACGTTTTACATGAACCAGAAGATGTGTTATCTGATGAAAATTGCTTAATTTAATATCCCGCCTTGACAAGGCAGTGAACTGTACATCTTTTGGGTGAAGATGCCAAGGAGGCTGATTTGACTTAGCTGGGAAGATTAAGGAACCTGCCCTTTTGCCATTTATTTCTCTCTCTCACACACCACAATAAGCACCATCTTCCTTCGAATGAGTCAAGGGCCTGTGAGACCCACTTCCAAAGACAACATCAAAGAACGAAGAGACTCCAATTGTATTTGCGCAGCAATGGGAAAACGGCGAGATTCCGTCAGATGAGAGTGGAATTAAGAGAATGCGCAGAAACGGATAGATTGACGCTCAGTATTAAGGATCAAGAAGCAACTGCATATTTTTTTGATGTGTTTTACCAATGGTTAGGCAATAGAAAGAGAAGTTAGAAAGGCGGAAATATATATATATTTTTAAAAAGAGGAAATATTAACGTGGAGAGAATTTGATGATGGAGATATTGCAGAGATGCGGTGGCTCAGGGGCTAAGATGCTGAGCTTGTCGATCAGAAAGGTCGGCAGTTCGGCGGTTCGAATCCCTAGCACCGCGTAACGGAGTGAGCTCCCGCGACTTGTCCCAGCTTCTGCCAACTTAGCAGTTCGAAAGCAGGTAAAAATTCAAGTAGAAAAATAGTTTCAAAGCTGAAGAGCCAGCGCTGTCCGAAGACGTGTCCGTGGTCATGTGGCCGGCATGACTCAACGCCGAAGGCTCATGGAATGCTGTTCCCTTCCCACCAAAGGTGGTTCCTGTTTTTTTACTTGCCTTTTTACGTGCTTTCGAACTGCTAGGTTGGCAGAAGCTGGGACAAGTCACAGGAGCTCACTCTGTTACGCGGTGCTGGGGATTCGAACCGCTGAACCTTTCTGATCGACAAGCTCAGCAGCTTAGATCAATCTGGAGGCAAGGAGCAACACCCAATGCTTCCTTAACTTAGATATCATACGTACAGAGGCCAAATTCTCTCACGCAGACTTTTGCGATCAACGTAGCAGAATTTCTTCTTCTTCCTTTCATCCAAAACCTGTTTAGACGGCTTCATTTTTTTAACGGTAAATTTGGTTTGGCTTTAAGAGCTTCCAGTCGTTGTTTCCACCTCCACCCGCACCTCCACACACCCCCCCCCCCAAAAAAACCCCACCAAGGTGAATTTGTCTTTGGGGTTTGCATTCAATCACTTTTTTTAATATCTAAAACTTCTGTTTGCGTCTCTCCTCCCGCCCCGCCCCCCTGCCACAATACCACATTGAATTCATGCCTCTTCTCGTTTGGCCTGCCTATCCTTCTTACAACCGCAAGAGATTGCAGCTAGGATTTTTTTTTTAATGTGGTTTTCATCCTGGCTCATGCGTAAGACACTGGTTAAGTGTATTCCTTTTCTTGATTCGGTTCCAGACCTTGGCAAAATATCCCCCACCCCATCTGTCTGTCTGTCTGTCTGTCTGTCTTCTCCGTCTCTGATGTCTCTCTGCGGGCAGAGATAAATTGAGAAGCGCAACGAAGGACTGTCGTGATTTATTGAACGCCTGGATCTTATCTTTTTCCTCGGGCTTCGAGTTAAGCAGGAGTCACTTTGGAAAAGAGGCTGCAGCTCCATCCGTTTTTCATATGGAAATCAGATGTAGGGGGGCCTTGGATTCCTCTCCTTTACCTTTCCAGCCAACTAGGTCGGCCCACACATGTTTAAATTAAAAAGGTTGGAGAGGGGGTGGGGGGGAAAGGCACCGACGTTTTGCTCCATTTCTTTTTTTTTGGAATGCACACGATCTGTTTTCTTTCTCCCGGCTGGGGTGGATACCTCGTCAATCCTTCTGAGCCACGCCAGATTGATCGGTCGAGGCCAGGGAATCTAGAACGCAAGGGAACAACGGATGGCTCTTATCCCGAACTGTGGAGTCTTGAGGGGTTGTCTGAGCGTGGGTGTTTCCTTGCAGGCGTCTCGTCGCCTGACTAGGTAACATCATCAGTGCTAGAGGAGAGTGGGGTTTATGGAGAGGAGAAGGCTTATGGAGTCCTTGGTATTCTCTGAGCTTCATAACCCAGCTACCTAAAACATCTCTTCATTGCTTGAATGCTTCTCTTACGATAGTTCCTACTGGCTCTCTGCATTTTTTATCATAAGCAACAGGATTGATTAATTGAAGTGCTCCTGTTTGGTCAAGAATCAGTTCATTGAATCAATTGCTTTTTAAAAATGAAATGAGGGAAAACATTCATTAAGCTGGAACGGAGCCCACTGAATGGACAACTGCAATAGTTCCACTTGCCCATTAAGACATCTTCACTGGCTGAAGGGGGCTTGCAATTAACCCATTAAAAAAAAATAGCCATATTGGAAAAGTGTAGAAATGTGTGGTTTTCATCTAGCTGTAATATTTGAGCTGTCTACACTGAATACCAGAAAACAGAGCTGGAAGGGACCTTAGAGGTCTTCTAGCCCAGCCCCCAGCTCTGGCAGGAGACCCTCTACCATTCCATACCAACGGCTGCCCAATCTCTTCTTAATACTGGTACCTCAGTGTTGGAGCACTCACAACTTCTGGAGGCAAGCTGTTCCACTGATTAATTGTTCTCACTGTCAGGAAATTCCTCCTTAGTTCCAAGTTGCTTCTCTGCTTGATTAGTTTCCACCCATTGCTTCTTGGCCTGCCCTCAGGTGCTTTGGAGAATAGTTTGACTCCCTCTTCTTTGGGGCAACCTCTGAGATATTGGAAGGCTGCTGTCATGTCTCCCCCAGTCCTTCTTTTCATTAAACTAAGGTAAAGGTTTCCCTCGCACATATGTGCTGGCATTCCTGACTCTAGGGGGCGGTGCTCATCTCCGTTTCAAAGCCGAAGAGCCAGTGCTGTCCGAAGACGTCTCCGTGGTCATGTGGCCGGCATGACTCAACGCCAAAGGTTCACGGAACGCTGTTCCCTTTCCACCAAAGGGAGTCCCTATTTTTCTACTTGCATTTTTTGACGTGCTTTCGAACTGCTAGGTTGGCAGAAGCTGGGACAAGGAACGGGAGCTCACTCCGTTACGCGGCGCTAGGGATTCGAACCGCCGAACTGCCGACCTTTCTGATCGACAAGCTCAGCGTCTCAGCCAAAGAACCACTGCATCCCTTTTTCATTAAACTAGACCTACCCAATTCCACCAACTGTCCTTCGTATGTTTGAGCCTCCAGCCCCCTAATCCTCTTTGTTGCTCTTCTCTGCCCTCTTTCTAGAGTCTCCACATCTTTTTTTACAGTGTTATAAAATTTTTAATAACACTGGATGCAAGAATAGGCTAACAGCCCAGATCACAATGAATTGTGAACTCCATAAGAGAGCTGGGCAGGCTTCGATACTGTCGATACAGCCCTTAAAACCCCGAATCAAGACATTTAGAATTTAGACATGTAGAATTAAGAGAAAAGGCTGGTTCTCTTCTGTAGGTCGGTTCCCTGGTTCCCTTTGAAATGGGGGCAGGAAGTAAATCTAGTAGAAAAAGGAAAAAATAAATATTTGGGCACGCTGGGGACACATCCTTTTGTGACGTGGCACATTCGGCACGTTTTGTAACGTGTGTGCATATCTCTGAAACTGAAACACTAATTGCCCTGAAATAGCCCGTTGCTTTGAAATGCTTAATGGAAAAAAAAAAAGGACAGACAGACAGATTGCCAAAAGTCCTGATTGCCAACAAGGAAATAAATCCATCCGTATTGAAAAAATTATTCAAACGAAATTAATGCTTTAGAGCAGGGGTCCCCAACCTTTGCAACTTTACGTCTGAAGGAAATAATAATACTAATAATAATAATAATAATAATAATAATAATAATAATAATAATAATAATAATAATAATAATAATAATAATAATAATAATAATAATAATTCTTCTTCTTCTTCTTCTTCTTCTTCTTCTTATTATTATTATTATTATTATTATTATTATTATTATTATTATTATTATTATTATTATTATTTATTACATTTATAAACTGCCCCCTCTCCCCGAAGGGACTCGGGGCGGTGTACAGGAAAATTAAAAACCATCTAAAAACATACAAAACATACAAAGTTAAAAACGAATTAAATTACCCTGTACTAGAATTTAAGAACATTAAAATTGTAACCCATTAAAACCAAATAGATAGTTTTGCTGGCTGGAGAATTCTGGGAGCTGAAGTCCTTCAGACTTAAAGTTGCAAAGGTTGGAGACCCCTGGCCCAGGCCCTGACACTGACAGCTTTGCTGGCTGGAGAAGTCTGGGAGCTGAAGTCCTTCAGACTTAAAGCTGCAAAGGTTGGGGACCCCTGGCCCAGGCCCTGACACTGACAGCTTTGCTGGCTGGAGAAGTCTGGGAGCTGAAGTCCTTCAGACTTAAAGCTGCAAAGGTTGGGGACCCCTGGCCCAGGCCCTGACACTGACAGCTTTGCTGGCTGGAGAATTCTGGGAGCTGAAGTCCTTCAGACTTAAAGTTGCAAAGGTTGGGGACCCCTGCTTTAGAGGACACTCATGCTTGCCCTTGTTTGCTCGTGAGGCCATCCTCAAAAAAAATAATAATAATAATAAAATGAACATTGTCGCTCCTAGCAAGACACATGAAGATGATTATTAAATTAGAATATGAAAGGGCGTGATGGTGTGATTGAACGTAGCATCCCAGCCTGTCGGAGATCAATGGTGTGATTAATATTATAAAGAGGAAAATAACCGATGGAGATACCAGCAGTGTCATCAATTTAAGACGGTCTCTTAGCAACTGATCGAGGTTATGATGGGCTACTTATAACCTAGATTTGAAGCTCCAGTGGCTGCCCACTCCTCCAGTCCTGTGACTAAGCCTCTCTGCCTGTTGGCAGCATTCTGTGGCCACGTGACCCCATTTTAGGATGGTTTTGCTGAAGATTTCCATCTACATCCAGTTTTGGGGAAAGAGCGCCATTGCTTTATAACCTCTGTGTTCACTTAATGACTGTTCCAAAAAAGAATCAGGTAATCAGACCACTTAGGTCATGACTCGGTTTTATGACCTTTATAAATTAGCAATTCTGATGGGCAGGCTCCATTACAGTCCTAATTCAAGGACTACCTGAATATAAAGACTTAAGAGTTGAAAAAGGGCCAGGACACATTAGGAAGAAGTGCGGTTAAAGTGACGTTTTCTATTGCGGTTTTTTTTTTAAATGAAGTGGTGAATTGGGAATCATCTCTTGATGTTTATGGATAGGCTTGTCCAATTCAGCCTGGGAAATCTTTTTCTTTCTTTCTTTCTTTCTTTCTTTCTTTCTTTCTTTCTTTCTTTCTTTCTTTCTTTCTTTCTTTCCTTTTTTATTTCTTTCTTTCCCTTCCTAAAATTTTCTTTCTTAAAAATCTCTTTCCTTTTTTATTTCTTTCTTTCCTTTTTTCTTTCTTTCTTTTCCTTCTTAAAATTTTCTTTCTTTCTTTCCTTTTTTCTTTCCTTTTCCTTCTTAAAATTTTCTTTCTTAAATTAATTTCTTTCTTTCTTTCATTCTTTCTTAAAATTAATGAATACTGAAAGATGTGAAGCTTTCTAAAAAGATTATACTTGCTGTGTCTTCATATAAAGATTAAAAAACAGAAAAGAATTGGAAGGGACCTCGGAGGTCTTCTAGTCCAATCCTCTGCTGAAGCAGGAGACCCTATGCCATTTCAGACAAACGGCTGTCCAATCTCTTCTTTAAAACTTCCAGTGTTGGGGCATTCACAACTTCTGGAGGCAACTTCTGTTCCACTGGTTAATCGTTCTCACTGTCAGGAAATTTCTCCTCAGTTCTAAGTTGCTTCTCTCCTTGATTAGTTTCCACCCATTACTTCTTTTTCTACCCTCAGGTGCTTTGGAGAATAGCTTGACTCCCTCTTCTTTGAGGCAGCCCTTGAGATATTGGAAGACTGCTATCATCCCTCCCCTAATCCTTCTTTTTATTAAACTAGACATCCCCAGTTCCTGCAACCGTTCTTCCTATGTTTTAGCCTAGTTGCTTCTCTTAGACAAGTGCATACATCTGTAATATGTACCTTATTCAGCTAAGAATATATTTTGTGCGCATTTGTGTACACATCTGCATGTGTCTCTGTGTGTTAGCACACACACAACAATCTTGAAATGATCAAAATATATCCTCCAGCTCAATGTTTTTCAACCTTGGCAGCTTTGAGATAGGTGGAGCACACATCTTAAAACCACCAAGATTGAGACGCCCTGCTCTAGATTATCTTTTGAAAATGAACGCCCCATTGTAATGGAAGTTTAGTTCTAATGCTAAGAATTCTAATTCCTCTTAAAAGTCTCCATCGCTGGAAGTTTTTAAGAAGAGACTGGACATGCATTTGTCAGAAATAGTACAGAGCTCCTGCGCGAGCAGGGGGTTGAACTAGATGACCTCCAAGGTTCCTTCCAACGCTGCTACACTTACACTGTAATTAAGTTTTAAACTGAGAGACAAGTGTGGTGGTTTCCTGTTAAAGGGGTTAAACTGGAAGTCCATATTTCAAAAAAGGAATTAACAGCCTGGTGGAACAGCATCCAAAGAAATCCAATAGGATTAAAATAGCTCTCCATTCAAAATAGCTCTTAGCTCTTGAATTGTAGTTTGGCGGTGAACTTTAGCTATGCAAGTTCCAGAAATAAAACAGGAAGGGGAGAGAGAGAGAAAGAGTCCCTTTAGCCATCTGCTGGAAGGTAGAAGCCTTTTTAGATATTCTGACATCCACACATTCAAGTTGCCTAGTGAAGGAAATTCTTTTCCCAAGGATGTTAACCCCGGGATGTTGCAAATCATCGTAAATGGGTTGGGAAAAAAAGATGTTGAAACTCTAGAAAGAGTGCAGAGAAGGGCAACAAAGACGATTAAGAGACTGGGGGCTAAAATATGTAAAGAACTTTGTCTGGAACTGGGTATGTCTAGTTTAATGAAAAGAAGGACTAGGGGAGACATGATAGCAGTCTTCCGATATCTCAAGGGTTGCCACAAAGAAGAGGGAGTCAAGCTATTCTCCAAGGCACCTGGGGGCAGAACAAGAAGCAATGGGTGGAAACTAATCAAGGAGAGAAGCAACTTAGAACTAAGGAGAAATTTCCTGACACTGAGGACAATTAATCAGTGGAACAGAAGTTGCCTCCAGAAGTTGTGAATGCTCCAACACTGGAAGTCTTTAAGAAGATGTTGGATAACCATTTGTCTGAAGTGGTGTAGGGTTTCCTGCCTAGGCAGGGGGTTGGATTAGAAGACCTCTGAAGTCCCTTCCAATTCTGTTCTGGTTTTTTTTCTTTATATGAACACATATCAAGTATAATCTATTCTATTCTATTCTATTCTATTCTACCCTACTGTCTATTCTATTCTATTCTATTCTATTCTACTCTACTCTACTCTACAATCTATTCTATTCTATTCTACTCTACTCTACTCTACAGTCTATTCTATTCTATTCTATTCTATATATATGCTGGTTGCAAAATATCTGAATTTTGATCAGGAGACCGCAGGGATGCTGTGATAGTCATATGTTTGAGGAATGGTTATAAGAAGAGACAAGATGGCACAGTGGTTAGAGTGCCGTACTACAGGCTACTTCAGCTGACTACTAGCTGCAGTTCGGCAGTTCAAATCTGAACAGGCTCAAGGTTGACTCAGCCTTCCATCCTTCCGAGGTGGGTCAAATGAGGACCCAGATTGTTGGGGGAAAGAGGCTGACTCTGTAAACCGCTTAGAGAGGGGCTGTAAAAGCACTGTGAAGCGATATATAAGTCTAAGTGCTACTGCTGTTGCTAAGTCATTTTTTCAGCATTCATCACTAAATGAATAGTTGTAAGTTGAGGATGGCCTGTATCATAGAAGGCTCTTCTTGCCTATCCCAAGAGAAGGTTATCAACAGTCTTCCAAAGAATCTCAGCATGCAGAGTCACCACAATCTACAGCAGAGGTTCCCAAACTTGGTAACTTTAAGACTTGTGGACTTCAACTCCCAGAATTCTGGGTGGAGAATTCTGGGAGTTGAAGTCCACAAGTCTTAAAAGTTGCCAAGCTTGGGAACCTCGGATCTATAGCAACAACGCTTAGCTCCTTCCCTAAGCAGGGACCATTTAGCAGAGTTATTGATGATCCAACAATTATGCTAAACTTCCTTGTCTCCATCAAGGCAACCCAGCAGATGATGAAAACCTTACAGAATTATGGTATGGATTAGTAGACACTACAAGTGGCCCTTGATTTGCAACAGTCCATTCCATATTACTAAGAGCACTGAAGTAAGTGACTTTTTTCACCTGACTATTGATCAAAATTCAGACACGTAGCAACGACTCATATTTATGACGGTCGCAACATCCCCTATTGCGACCTTCTGACATGCCAGATCAATGGGGAAGCCAGATTCATTTAACAACGGTGTCACTAGCTTAAGAACCGCAGTGATTCACTTAACACGATCTACTCCACACCCATTGGTTTTATAACAAATCAAAATTTTAATTTATGGGTTTTAAATGTAAACTTATTTTAAGCAGGGTATTGATTTAATTTAGTTATTATTTAATAATGTTTTGTATTTATGTATATTTATTTTAAATCTCTGTTCGCTGCTCGGAGTCCCTTTGTGGTGAGATGGGTGCGGGTTACAAATGTGAATAATAAATAAATAAATAAATAAACAACCGTGGCAAGACAGTTCAAAGAATGGGGGCTAATTAACAACGGCCTCACTTAGCAACAGAAATATGGGACTCAATTGTGGTCATAGGTTGTATAGAGAAACTGCTTACCTGGCTGGCATTTTGGATGGCAGCCAAAGATTTTAATAACTTACAATACAATACAATAGCAGAGTTGGAAGGGACCTTGTAGGTCTTCTAGTCCAAACCCCTGCGTGGGCAGGAACCTTATACCATTTCAGACAAATGGCTATCTTAACATCTTCTTAAAGACTTCCAGGGTTGGGGCATTCACAACTTCTGGAGGCAAGCTGTTCCAGAGGTTAATTGTTCTAACTGTCAGGAAATTTCTCCTTAGTTCTAAGTTGCTTCTCTCCTTGATTAGTTTCCACCCATTGCTTCTTGTTCTGCCCCCAGGTGCCTTGGAGAATAGCTTGACTCCCTCTTCTTTGTGGCACCCTCTGAGATATCGGAAGACTGCTATCATGTCTCCCCTGGTCCTTCTCTTCATCAAGCTAGACATACCCAGCTCCTGCAGCCGTTCTTCATATGTCTTAGTCTCCAGTCCCCTAATCATCTTGGTTGCCCTTCTCTGCACCCTTTCCAGAGTCTCCACGTCTTTTCTACATCGTGGCGACCAAAACTGTATGCAGTATTCCAAGTGTGGCCTTACCAAGGCACCATACAGTGGCATTAACACTTCACGTGATCTAGATAGAATAGAGCTGGAGGGGACCTTGGAGATCTTCTAGTCCAGCCCCTGCTCCTGCTCTGGCAGGAGACCCTATATCATTTCAGACAAGTCAGACTTGGTTATTAACCTGGGATAACTTAGAAGGTATACATTTTGAAGATTATCCTAGAGGTCTGCTATCAAGAACTTTTAATTACTGCAAATATAATATCTAGAATACCTTGTAGCCGGGCTTGAAAAAAAATAAAAATAAGCGGATTTATATTCCAGGTTAAGAAAGCATATTAAATGTTGGACTGGAGAATAGAAATGTTAAAAAATGATAAACTCCTCCGAAATTGTTGCCAAAACAGTTAAGGCATCTGGTTATAAAATTATTTGAATCCAACTCAGATCTTGTATTAAAAAATGAGCTGGTATATGTAAAGATAATTTTGTTCTGATCGTTTCCAACATTTGACATCTCATAAAAAGAAAGGGGAATGCAGAAAAAAATCAGACTAAGAATCTTTCGTTAACCTTTAATTTTGCCTTGAAAACTAGTGTTCCTAAAAGTTGGCCACGTTGAGATGGGTGGACTTCAACCCCCAGAATTCCCTAGCCGGCGTTACTTTTCTGGCTGGGGAATTCTGAGAGTTGAAGTCCACCCATCTTAACGTAGCCGACTGTGAGGATCATGGATTTAAACCAAGAAGACCCGCAATGAAAATAAAGAGAAGCAACCGAAAAGTTGTATCTCACAACTCATTTCAGCTTATAACATTCCTGTGAAAAGAGAGAAAGAAGCATCTAATGGAGAGGCTGAAAAGGATACAGAGAAAGAAATGAAGATGGAGAGGGCTATATATTATCATTTATTACAGGACATTGTCAATATCAACACCAAAAAGAAAGGAGTCACGAGAAGGGGAGCGTTCCACATACTTTCAGTCTTCCCACCTCACCCCGTCGAAAGCCGATCGATAGCAGCCACCAAGCTCTTGATGTCTCACTCGGGGGCAAAAATCAAACAAAACCACGGAAGGGGACAGGTTGGTACCAATGCGAAACCCGGGCGGCTGAGTGTGCGGAGATCACAGGAAGGGGCAAAGATGTGCTGTGATGTTCTATGGCTTGGAGACACCAAAAAGAAGAGGTGATCCCACCCCTACGGTCTCAGCCAGAGAAGAGGGCCTGACGGTCCATCTCCCGAGGGCTCATCTGTGAACGTTCAGTCCGACTCTTCTTCCCTGGTTAGCTGCTCTCGCTCCATTCTGCGGTCATGCCCACCCCGTGGACAGAATGGTACTGATGCGGGGAAAGGGTCCTGGGCATCCCGTGGGCATAGAGGAACTCGGGCGGCTGTAAGTTCCCGGGAGGAGACTGGATGCCGGCTTGTTGCCTGACGAGGGGCTGGTGAGGAACGGAAGTCTGGTGCTGGAACATGGCGTGGGTGTCTCCGAGTTGGGGCGAGGGATGAGCGGCCACGGTGGCAAGGCGGGGCATCAGGGAGCCCGAGGTGAAGTGAGCGGAAAAATGTTGGTAAGGCAACCTGTCGATGGGTTGCATGGGAGTTACTGTGCAGCCGCTGTAGGAGGACATGGCGGACCAGGTGTTACAGCTGAGGTCCTCCAAGCTGGGCACCGCTTCCGGGGCTGGGGCTGCGCTGGCGTACATGCAGGCTTGGCGCTGAGCGGACTCAGTCCTGTAGGCGCTGTTCAGTCCTTGCTGCTGGGGAAAGCCGGAGCGGTGGTAGAAGGCCTCTTCTTCGGCTGGGGAGGTTTCCATGTAGGGCTTCTTGTAAGGGATCTCCGCGGTGGAGCATTCGTCATCTGAGGGAGACACAAATGAGGAAGCCCATGGATTTCATAGCCAAAAGGAAGAGAGGAGAAGGAGGCAGGAAGGAGGAGGAGGAGGAGTGGCAGGGAGGAAGGGATGAGAAGAACCAGGAAGAGAAGAAGAGTACACAGGAAGGAGGAGGGGAAGGAGGAGAAGGAAGAGAGGCAGGGAGGAAGGAATGAGAAGTAGAAGAAAAAGAGAAAGAGGAGGCAGCTATCATAAATAGAGAGGAGGGAGAGGTAGAAGAAGAAAGGAGGAGGAGGAGGAGGAGGAGGAGGAGGAGAAGAAGAAGAAGAAGAAGAAGAAGAAGAAGAAGAAGAAGAAGAAGAAGAAGAAGAAGAAGATCATGTGACCCCAGGAGATTGCAACTGTCATAAATAGAGGAGGAGGAGGAGGAGGTAGAAGAAGAAAGAAGGAGGTGGAGGAGAAGAAGAGGAGGTAGAAGAAAACAAGAGGAGGAGGAAAAGGAGGAGGAGGAGGAAATGGAGGAGGAGAAGGAGAAGGAGGAGGAGGAGGAGGAGGAGGAGGAGGAGAAGAAGAAGAAGAAGAAGAAGAAGAAGAAGAAGAAGAAGAAGAAGAAGAAGAAGAAGAAGAAGAAGAAGAAGAAGAAGAAGAAGAAGAAGAAGAAGAAGAAGAAGAAAGAAGAAGAAGAAGAAACTCGGTTGATACCTAGGATGCTGGCAGCAACCGGTATCAACCATCAGTGCCAGCCAATGATATTTGTGATAGGTTTTTAAAATCTTCAGTTGACTGAGTTTCTTGTTTAATGCATGAAAGAGATCATCATCATTATCATCATCATGAGCCAAAACTATCATGCAGGCTTCCCAACCATGAAAGGACCTGGCAGCTTTGATAATTGAGACATTTCTTGCCCATCCAACCTGAGCCATCGGGGAGACAGCAAGGAGACATTGTGTTGTTGTCTCCTGGGATGGGGCATGATCTATGTGGCTAAGAGGTGTATGGGGGGGGTGCACCATGGGCAAGATAGCCCTCTTGCCTGGGACAATGCAAGGAAATGAGATAAAGTGAGCAAGGGGAGAAGGCAGGAAGCCACCCACCAAGTGGGAATCCCTAAACTGCAAAGAAAGCTCCCCCCCTCTCTCTCTCCCTCTCTCTCTCTCCCTCTCTCTCTCTCTCTCTTTTGCTGTCTTTATCACTCTTCCATGGCTGGAGACCAATGATGGATGGTTTTCACAGTTGACAGGATGGCTCCAACCAGAGACCGCCGTCGCAGCCCCTTCCCCAACTTTCTGTGGTTGCTCCTTTGGGGAAAAAGAATCAACTCTAGGAAGAGGGCGCTTTAGAACGAACCACTGAATCTGGTTGTGTCATTTACAATACAATACAATACAATAGCAGAGTTGGAAGGGACCTTGTAGGTCTTCTAGTCCAACCTCCTGCGTGGGCAGGAACCTTATACCATTTCAGACAAATGGCTATCTAACATCTTCTTCAAGACTTCCAGGGTTGGGGCATTCACAACTTCTGGAGGCAACTTCTGTTCCACTGGTTAATTGTTCTCACTGTCAGGAAATTTCTCCTCAGTTCTAAGTTGCTTCTCTCCTTGATTAGTTTCCACCCATTGCTTCTTGTCCTGCCCCCAGGTGCCTTGGAGAATAGTTTGGCTCCCTCTTCTTTGTGGCACCCTCTGAGATATCGGAACACTGCTATCATGTCTCCCCTGGTCCTTCTCTTCATCAAACTAGACCTACCCAGTTCCTGCAACCGTTCTTCATATGTTTTAGCCTCCAGTTCCCTAATCCTCTTGGTTGCTCTTCTCTGCACTCTTTCTAGAGTCTCCACGTCTTTTCTACATCGTGGCGACCAAAACTGTATGCAGTATTCCAAGTGTGGCCTTACCAAGGCACCATACAGTGGCATTAACACTTCACGTGATCTAGATTCTATCCCTCTGTTGATGCAGCCTAGAACTGTGTTGGCTTTTTTGCAGCTCCAACGTTCCCTCTGTCCCCACCCTACAAAAATACACACTGTATTTCGGACATTAATACAATTGAGAGAGTCCAGAGGTATTTCACGAGAAGAGTCCTCCACTCCTCTGCTCACAATAGAATCCCTTTTGCCACCAGGGTTGAAATTTTGGCCTTGGACAACCTAGAAGTACGCCAACTACAGTCTGACGTGAGTACACAAAATTGCCTGCTGGAATGTCTTATCTGTCAACTGACTACATCAGCTTCAACCACAATAACACACGAGCAAACGCTAGATAGAAATGCAAGATAAAACCGCTCCAAACTCGATTCCAGAAAATACGACTTCAGCAAAAGAGGGGTCAACGCCTGGAATCTGATTGCTCCAGTGGTGAGTTTCTGCAGGCTCGCACCTACTCGCGAGAGCCGGTTGGTGAAATTTAGAGAACGGGTGAGAGGGGATTCCACAGGCGTACCTGGAAGTAAATCTGGCCCGCTACTGCCAGTGACCCAACGGGAAGGAAAGGAAAGGAAAGGAAGGAAGGAAGGAAGGAAGGAAGGAAGGAAGGAAGGAAGGAAGAAAGAAAGAAAGAAAGAAAGAAAGAAAGAAAGAAAGAAAGAAAGAAAGAAAGAAAGAAAGAAAGAAAGAAAGAAAGAAATTTATCATCACAACCGAGTCCAAAATTTTGGTTGCTAAGCAAGAGCGTTGTTAAATGAGTTTCACCACATTTTAAAAGGTGGCCACTCCCACCCTGTCACATGACTGCCAAGCCACGCCCACAAAATAGGCCACACCTACAGAGTAGGTTCTAAAAAAATTTGATAACCCACCCCTGGATTGCTCCCAGCATGACTGCCGGTTCTTGAAATGATGATCAGAAACATTTGACTTCTAGATTATTTTTGCAAAACTGAAGATGTCCCAAACGTTGGCCGTGGAGATTCTCAGTCGTCGAGATTTAAAAGCTTGAATCAGGGATCGCCATAAGAAAGCAGGGTGTTTGGGGTGGGAGAGGGCGGAGAGATTTCAAAATGATAGTTTACCAAACGCTCGTTTTTCCCCGTGTGCTTCCATTCCAAATTGGCTCAGCCAGCCGACGAACTCTCGGAAAAGCCTGGCTAATCTCTGGGAATAGCTATAAATTTCACCCCTCCAAAATAACCTGCCATTAGCTATTTAAGTATTGGGATTAATCCCAGGTCCTTTCTTAAGGCCTCCCAACCTGATAAGTTATCTGTAGCCCCGGCCCCAGTTATCTTCCTTGGATGTCGATTCAACTTCTGTAGGACGGTGGGGGTCACCTCTCTGTATTTTATCTATGCTGCTGTTTTGTAATATGGGCTGAAACGCTCGGAAGGGCCAGTCAAGATGATTCTGCTAGATGGAAAACAGAACCCGAGAGAGAGAGAGAGAAAAGACAATGAAGAAACGTAGAAGGACTCAAAGGGGAGAAGAAGACCTGAAGCTTCAGCTGTGAGGTGGAAGGACGGGAAAAAGCTTGCATGGATTCGCTTCTCTCTAGTCCAGCCAGAACGGGAAAAAGCTTGCATGGATTCGCTTCTCTCTAGTCCAGCCAGAACATCTTAGGAAACAGTTGGATAGCATGAGGGTCAATAACAGAATGATAGTGTTGGAAGGGACCTTGGAGGTCTTCTAGTCCAACCCCTTGCTCAAGCAGGAGACCCTATGCCATTTCAGACAAATCCTTGTCCAGTCTCGGTGTTCAAAACCTCCAGTGATGGAGCGCCCACAATTTCTGAGGGCAAGCCGTTCCACTGGTTAATTGTTCTCAGGAAATTCCTTCTTAGTTCTAAGTTGCTTCTCTCCTTGATTAGTTTCCATCCATCATTTCTTCTCCTGCCTTCTGGTGCTTTGGAGAATAGCTTGACTGCCTTCTTCTTTGTGGCAGCCCCTCAAATGTTGGACGACTGCTATCATGTTCCCCTTATGCCTTCTTTTTATCAGGTTAGACCAGGGGTCGGCAACTTTAAACACTCAAAGAGCCACAAAGGTCCTAACCGGAAGTCCCCCGTTCAATTCTGGAGCCGACCGGAAGCCCGGTTTCCCCCATCATAGAGTCTCCTCCTAGCGCGGCGCCCTTTTTCCTCTCCTGACCGGAAGTCCAGTTCCCCCACCATAGAGTCTCCTTCTAGTGCGGCGCCCTTTTTCCTCTCCTGACCGGAAGTCCAGTTCCCCCACCATAGAGTCTCCTCCTAGTGCGGCACCCTTTTTCCTCTCCTGACCAGAAGTCCGTTTCCCCCACCATAGAGTCTCCTCCTAGCACGGCACCCTTTTTCCTCCCCTGACCGGAAGTCCAGTTCCCCCACCATAGAGTCTCCTCCTAGTGCGGCACCCTTTTTCCTCTCCTGACCGGAACTCCGGTTCCCCCATCATAGAGTCTTCTCCTAGCGCAGCATCCTTTTCCCTCTAGCTGTCCTAACCAAAAGCCCTATCCATTGTGGAGCTGACCAGCAACAGGGAGCCGCAGCAGAGGGATAAAAAAAGCCACATGTGGCTCCGGAGCCGCAGGAGGCTGGCCCCTGGGTTAGACATAGCTAGTTCCCATTCCTATCCCCGCTCTAAAGCTCCAACTCACCTTGTCTCTTGGTGCAGTGGTAAACCTGCCCATGATCCTGAGACACAGGGTACGGGTTCGCAGGTGGTAATAAGTCCTGGGAAGTGCTAGAGACACCGTTCTCACACTGGAACTGGGATCCAAGGTTAGAAGAAGCCGAGAGAGCCCGGCCTTCGCCACTGAAGAGACTGTGGTTAGAAGACACTTTCTGCCGGATTGTGCTTCTGGGGACAACCGGGTACTCCTTGCTGAAATCAAAGGCAAAAACAAACAACAGCAACGGGGTTACAATGACTGTCATGGCAGCTTTGTCCGACAAGCAATGCCCAGGGGAAGGGCCTTCTCTGTGGCGGGCCCGACCCTCTGGAACGACCTTCCCCCCCGAAATTAGAACAACCACGGACCTCCGCTCCTTTTGTCAAAAACTTAAAACTAACTTCTTCTGCTTGGCCGGCCTAGGGTAATTAAATTGTTTTTAGGGTTTTTTGGGGTTTAGTTTTAGTTTTAATATGGGATTTTAGCGCAGGGTTTTAGTTTAATTCATTTTAATATTGTATTATGTTTGTGGTTTTATATATGTATTTTTAAATTCCCTGTGCACCGCCTCGGGTCCCTTCGGGGAGAGAGAGCGGTTTATAAATTTATTTTTTTTAAATTTTATTTTATTTACATTTATATCCCGCCCTTCTCCGCAGAAGACCCAGGGCGGCGCACAGGAAATTTAAAAAACATACAAAATACAAAATAAATACACAATTTAAAATATAAATTAAACCATCTTATCCTATGCTAAAAACCCAATTTTAAAATACCCGATTTAAAACTATCTAAAAGTCCCCATGGGAGGTTAGGCTAGGCCGGCTTGTTGGAATAAGTATGTCTTAAAATTAAATTTATTATTCATTATTATTATTATTATAAGTCCATGTCAGTTGCTGGGCTCCTAAATTCTGATTACGTGATCCCAGGGATCACTGCAATAGTTCTTAAGTGTGAAAAACGATCTTAAATCACTTATTCCAGCGCCGTTGTCATTATGAACCGTCACTAAATGAATGGACGGACTGTATACCCTCTTTCCCCGAAAATAAGACCTCCCTGGATAATAAGCCTAATCGGGCTTTTGAGTGCATGCGCTAAAATAAGCCCTCCCTGAAAATATTGCAACAGAGCAACAGCCACGAGGTGACCCTGCTCACCGCCTCCTGCCCCTCAAAAATAATAAGACCCCCCCACCAA
Source organism: Rhabdophis nuchalis (assembly GCA_039707465.1). Taxonomy (NCBI): domain Eukaryota; kingdom Metazoa; phylum Chordata; class Lepidosauria; order Squamata; family Natricidae; genus Rhabdophis; species Rhabdophis nuchalis. The sequence goes on from CM077660.1 coordinate 4,970,308, forward strand.
AAAAACAAGGCCAGGCACTTATTTCGGTGTGTGTGTGTGTGTGTGTCAAAAGAACATAAGACCCCGTCTTATTTTCGAGGAAGCACGGTAGGAAAATGTTGTGCTTTGCCAAGGAACTTGTTTGCCATTTGCCCCGGGATGGAAGATGTTGCCCGAGGAAGAATCTGTCATACGGTGTCCAGCTGTGTTCCCCCCCCCACCCCCCATGGCTGCCATTTCCCCAGCTGTCCCCTTCTTCCAAAGAGAAGCCTATAAAATGTATATACAAGGAGAGCTAAAGCATTTTAGTCCAATTGGAAACAGGTGGCTGTTTCTGTTTGCAACGCAATACCT
>CM077660.1:4970740-5036449 GCA_039707465.1 Rhabdophis nuchalis
TGTGGGGGTCCTCAGTGCTCTCAGTGCTTGGCTGTTTTTTCTTGAAAGAACGTTTCATGACCCAGCTAGGGAACAACATCAGTGCTAGAAGGGTCTGGGATTTGTGGAGTTGTGGAGGAAAACTGTGGGGTCCTTGGTGCTCTCTGGGCTTGGCTGGGTTTTTTTTTTTGCAGACATTTCATTGACCAACTAGGTAACATCATCAGTATGTAATGATGTGCTAGCACTGTCAATAATTTACTAAGAGTGTAATACTATTCTTCTCTTCCTTCCTAGTATCTAACCAATCTAACCAATTTCATTGTAATTTTAGTACAAATGACAATAAAGATGATGATGATGATGATGATCATCCATCATCATCATCATCATCATCATCATCATCATCTGCCACTCCCCACTTAGGACTATAACTATGTTGCTTGTATCTTTAAATCTATATTGCTTTTAATCGTTTCCTAGTTCGATTTGATAGCTTATTAGTAACCTTGACTATCACTAAGTGTTGTATCTTATGATTCTTGATGAATGCATTTCATTTTTCTTTATGTCCACTGAGAGCCTCTGCACCAAAGACAAATTCCTTGTGTGTCCAATCACACTTGGCCAATGAAGAATTCATTCTATTCTATTCTATTCTATTCTATTCTATTCTATTTCTATTCTATTCTATTCTGTACACTGAGAGCCTCTGCACCAAAGACAAACTCCTTGTGTGTCCAATCACACTTGGCCAATAAAGAATTCTATTCTATTCTAATCAAGGAGAGAAGCAATCGAGACGCAAGTTGGGGGTGGGAAATCCTGACAGGGAGAACAACCAACCAGTGAAATCACTTGCCTCCAGAAGTTGCGAGTTAGGGTCAGACTAGAAGACCACCAAGCCCCCTTCCAAGTCTGTTCTTCTCTTATTATTCTGATGCAGAGGTCAGAGTCAATGACCTTGAAGGACAGGAAGAAGAATTGCTACCAAGGCAACAATCAGATAAACGTGGCTTGTGCCTGATCCAAGAAACTAATTTAAGAAAACTTCTCAGACAAGCCCCTCCCCGGTTCGCATAAAGTGAGGTGGGGGGAGGAGGGAAGCACATTCAGACTTGCAAGATTCTGTTCCAATACAAGCAATATTAGGATTAGGACACTGCTTTCTTAGCCCGGCCTACATTTATTATTTTCGGTTATTATTATTATTATTATTATTATAGATTTAGTCTTCCGTTCGATTCACCGGTAAAAACTTAAGCCGGCTTGGCTTAATCGACCCATTTACCTCAAGCTGAATACTCAAATTATTTTATTAGGGATTTTTAGGGGTATTAGTTTTTTAGATAGTTAAGGATTTTAGTGCAGGGTATAGGTTTAATTCATTTTAAATTTGTATGATAATGTTTGTTGGTTTTAATATATGTGTATTTTTAATTCCCCTGTGCACCGCCTCGAGTCTCTTTGGGGAGAGAGAGGGGTTTACAAATTTAATAATAATAATAATAATAATAATAATAATAATAATAATAATAATAATAATAATAATAATAATAATAATAATAATAATCAAATCATCATTTCATCATCATCATCATCATCATCATCATCATCATCATCATCATCATCATCATCATCATCATCATCATCATCATCATCATCATCAGTTTTAAGTCCCTTAACAGGGACTGGTAAAAACATAACAGTTCAAGTCCTAACCAAGGACCTAAGAGCTATTAAGGTAGCATCTGAGTAAGTATATAGACCAGGGGTCTCAAACTCAATTTACATGGGGGCCGCTGGAGGCAGAGGCTGGGTGAGGCTGGGCCGCATAAGGAATTCACTCCCCCTGCGGGCTGCACTAATATTATACTTTCATATCACAGTGGGGCCACAAGATACCGTCCTGCGGGCCACAATTGGCCCGCGGGCCGTGAGTTTGAGACCCCTGATATAGACTTTTCCAAGTAGGGTAGGTGTTTTTTTTTTTTTTTTTGCAAAGTCAGGAAACTGATCAAGGAGAGAAGCAACTTGGAATTAAGGAGAAGTTTCCTGACAGTGAGGACAATTAACCAGTGGAACAGAAGTTGCCTCCAGAAGTTGTAGGTGCTTCATTACTGGCGGTTTTTACGAAGAGGCTGGACAGTCTCTCGTCTGAGATGACATAGGATCTCCTGCTTGACCAGGGGGCTGGACTAGAAGACCTCCAAGGTCCCTTCCAGCTCTATTCTATTCTATGCAGGTCTAATATTATAATTATAAATCGAATTATAATAATAATAATGTTCAAATTTTTCCATATGTCTTGCCATGGCACTTGGTAACCTGGGTTTCATTTTAGGTTCCAGATCCTCGCCTAAAAAACCACCCTCCGTTATTCAGCTGTATAAAAGGCAAAAAGTCATTTTTGCAATTCACACACCGCCCCCACCGCCCCCGAATTTCCAAGCGAAGCGGGGGTGGGTGGGTGGCTGGGATTGCAGTACTGAGTTTCCTCCCCCCCCCCCCGATCGAAAAAAATGGGGACATGGGGGGGGGGGAAATGGAGCCTAGGGGGGAAAAAGGGTTGGGGAGGCGGGGGGCTGTGGGACTGGAATAACTTTTAAATCTTACCGGGCCGTTTATTTTGGGAATTGTCCCGCTGCCTGCGAGAACACGTGGAGCCCCCCCCCCCACCCCGCGTTTATTCTTCTTGGTTGGGGTGCGTTGATCTTCTCGGCAGGTTAAATTGCGACAGCTTGGGCAGCGTTCGGTTTTTTAAAGCCTTTAAATTCGACCCTGGGGGGGGGGGGGGAGAAAGCTTGTTGGGTCCCTTTTATTTCTATAAGAGTGGTTAACCAGGATCAAAACATCTGCCAAATACGTAAATGGACGTTAGATTTTAGGGGAATTTTAGCATAGGCTGGGTTGTCATTTTAATGTTTTTAAATTTTACTACAGGGTAATTTAATTCGTTTTTAACTTTGGATATATTGTATGTTTTTAGATGGTTTTTAATGTTCCTGTACACCGCCCCGAGTCCCTTCGGGGAGAGGGGGCGTTTATAAATCTAATAAATTATTAAATTAAATTATTATTATTATTATTATTATTAAACAGGGATTTGGGCAGGCGTAGCTTGTGAGCAAGCCCTTGCGTTAAATTTGCAACAGCGCTTAGACTTGTATGCCGCTTCCCAGCCCTCCCTAAGCGGTTTACAGAGCCAGCCTATCGCCCCCAAATAATTGTTTTTATGTTGTTGTTGTTTTAAAAAAAATGGACAAAGCATGTTGTTACACAAACACAACTTCTGGGTCTGATGAAGGCGGGTTTCATCTGTTGTCTGAATCCAGCCCCGCTTAACTTCGGAGTCAGTCCTATTGAATTCAATGGGGGTTGCCGCCTTCTCCGTAGGTAGGTGGAGAAGACTGAGGGTGGATCGAGGCCCTGCCAATTGGCCTGGGGATCTAAGAGTGGTGTGCGACCATGGGGGGGGGGGAGGGGGGGTTCAGTGGCTTGAGGGAGCTCCCTTCCCCTTAAACTTTAAAAAAAAACTTTTACAAACTTTGGAACTTGCGTCTACTTCTGTTTCCGACTTGGTTTTTAACTTCAAAGATCACTTTTATATATGGCTGCATGGCTTTTTAAAATTCCTAAACGGCTCAGAATCGTATAGGTAAGAATGGATGGTGTATAAATGTGATATATAAAATATCGTTACATAAGGATTCTTCTTTGATGAATCCATTTGGGAGCGAATCCATTTACTGACCTGTCTTACGGTGCCCGTAAGATTTATTGACCTGTCTTATAAGCCAGTGTAGTAAGTATGTAAAACTTATGACTTGCTACAAGTAAAATCAAAGAAATCACCATTATGATTTTACTCAGAAAGTTAATCGTATGAGTCAGCATGGTAAGTAGTATGTAAAAGTTACTTCAAGTAAAACCAAGGTAATAACCATTATGGTTTTACTCAGAGGCGTAGAGAGTTTGCAAATCTCCCATTGAGTTCAGCAGCTTAACTGTAGAGCTACATTCTGACATCGGATTCAGCTAGATCAGATTTTGCATTGATCCATATTCTTTCTTTCTTTCTTTCTTTCTTTCTTTCTTTCTTTCTTTCTTTCTTTCTTTCTTTCTTTCTCTTTCTTTCCCTCCCGCCACCCCTCCCCATCTCTCTTTCCCTCTCTTTCTGTCAGGGAAGGGATTTAAAAAGTTTTGCTCTCCTGCAAAACATAGATTAAAAAACAAACAGGTTAATTCAATCATCAAGATTGGTGCGTGGTGTTACTTTAGCGCATATGTTTTGTTAAAAATAATGTTTCTATTTATTACTTTTGCTGTTAATCTAACAATAATACCAAGGGAAAAATTGACAATGAACATCTCGGCTATTTCAGCCAGAATATTCAAGTCCATTCCTGTTTTAATAAAAGTTTTAATTTCCCTGGAAAGAAGGAAGGACGGAAGGATCACAAAGAGAGGGAGAAAAAGATGGAGGGAAGGAGAGAGAGAGAGAGGAAGGAAATGGGGTGAGAATTTTTCACACCCTAATTCAGGACTTTATAAATGATAATGCCATTCCTTTGCTTCATCCTTGATCTGCTTATAATTCAGGGCCAAGAGAAAGAAGAAATGCTGAGAGCATCCATGAAAAATTAACTTTCTTCTTCGTATGCAAAAGAATTTTAAAAAAATGCTTCTTGCTCTCTTCCTCCCTCCCCACGCCATAAAATGCTGCCTTTTCAAACAGATCCAAGTTTTGCATATAATTGGATAATTCTGTTATTATGCGATTTGCTCGGCCACAGATTATTGGGCAGGGAGCAGGAAGATTTTTCCAAGCTTCTTCCTTTATGGATGTATGCACAGATATGTTTATTACCATCCTAAGAAAGCGGGGAGATTTCCAAGTTAGGATGCAAAGTTAATCAAGTAACGGGTTGCAGCCAAAATAAAAAAATAAAATCAGTTGGCCCAATGCCCCGCCCGAAGTCACGGAGAACAGTCTTAATGTTCTTAAGATCCAGATTTTGCTGGTTCACTTCACCAATAAACTACCTATCTACAATTTGTAGAAGGAGCTTTTTGCCTGGAAGATGACTAGAGGGGAGGGAGGGAGGAAAGAAAGACGGAAGGCTAGAAGGAAGGAAGGAAGGAAAAAGGGAAGGAGGGAGGGAGGAAGGAGAAGACGGGAGGGGAGGGGAGAGAATAATAAAGGGAGGATAGGGAAAAAGTAAAAAGAGGAGGGAGGGGGAGAAAGAAGGAAGGAAGGCGAAGAAGGGAGTGGGGAAGGAGGAAGGAAGGAGAAGGAGGAGAAGAGAGGAGGGAGGGAGGAAAGGGAATAATAGATAATGGGCAGACATGCTATTGATTGATTAGTCGGATGACTCTACTTATCTCCCTACCTACCACAGCTTCTACTCTGTGGTCCTACGCTTGCAAAGCCTGGGAATGAGCAAACCCTGTGCAACTCAGTGCCCCTGCCTTCCTTTCAGGCTCTAGTAAGAGGAAGGCAAAGTTGGAAGGTAGACTTAAAAAAAAAAAAAGGGACAGCAAAGGCGCTCCATCTTCCCAGAACCAGCCCCTTGTCTGTAACGGTCTAGGCGGGTCTCCGGCTTGAGCAAGGGGTTGGACTAGAAGACCTTCAAGGTCCCTACCAGCTCTATTCTGATCAATTGACCTATTCTTCCCTCCCCCCCCCCCTTTCCATTTTGGGAAAAGTGCGCACTAAAGATATTTTCAGGGACTGAAGCACAACGCCAGTGACTCCCCCCACCCTTTTGCTGGCAATCAGCAGTTTGGGGGATCAACCCACCCTCTCCCCCCTCCCCAGCTCTGGGTAGTAAGATGGTGGGTGAGATAACACGACCCAACTGTCCTCTTTCCTTTTAATCCAATCTGCTGCCAGGGTGGGGTTGAACTCTTTAATGGAGAGCGAACCAGACAGAGCCATGGGAACTGCCCAAGCATTTTGTGTGTCCGACCCATCGTGACCCCATGGAGAACGTTCTTCCAGGCCTTTCTGTCCTCTACCATCCTCTGGAGTCCATTGAAGCTCACACCGACTGCTTCGGTGACTCCATCCAGCCACCTCCTTCTCTGTCGTCCCCTTCTTCTTTTGCCCTCCATCGTTCCCAGCATGAGGCTCTTCTCCAGGGAGTCCTTCTTCCTTCTCCTTAGGTGGCCAAAGTCTTTGAGTTTCCTCTTCAGGATCTGGTCTTCTAAAGAGCAGTCAGGGTTGATCTCCAGTCCAAGGGACTCAATGCAGGAGTCTTCTCCAGCACCAGAGTTCAAAGGCCTCCATTCTTTGGCGCTCAGCCTTCCTTATGGTCCAACCTTCACAGCCATCCATTGCAACTGGGGAAACCATCGCCTTGACTAGACGCACTTTTGTTGGCAGGGGGATGTCTCTGCTTTTTAGGATGCTGTCTAGCTTTGCCATCGCTTTCCTCCCCAAAAGCAACCGTCTTTTAATTCCTCGGCTGCGGTCATCTTGGAGCCCAGGAAAATAAAATCTGTCACTCCCTCCATTTCTTCCCCCATCTATTTGCCAGGGATTGAGAGGGCTGGAAATCCATGCTCTTAGTTTTCTGAATGTTGAGTTTCAAGCCAACTTTTGTCCACGCTATTGATTTATTTTTGGGGTGGTGGCGGAGTTAAGTGGATCAGAAAGTTGCTTTTTATGGGCGGTCGGGGGTGGCAGAAATGTTTTTACTGAGCTAGGCTCAAGGAACCAAGTTGAATGGCCAGCGGTTACTCTGTTGTTCCATAGTCCACCTAAGATTCCTCAGCAAACTTCCTTAACTCCGAGGATCAATTTTGCATTTCACAGCACATACCAGAGAGAAAAATGCCCTTCTTAAAGTCGTTCTCCTCACCCAATGAGAAGAGAGAGAAAGAGAGAGAGAAGAAGAAGAAGAAGAAGAAGAAGAAGAAGAAGAAGAGGAGGAGGAAGAGGAGGAGGAGGAGGAGGAGGAGGAGGGAGAAGGAGATTGAGTGAGAGAGACAGACAGACAGAGACACTTTCTAGTATTCCACAAATATTTGGTTAAGAGAGAGAAGCTAAGCTCTTTAATTAGAAGTAAAATTGCTCCTACATCTTCTGGAGATCTTTTCTTAGCCTCTTGCCCAGTATTATATCCCCTCCTGGGTTTCTGCGATGACAGGTTCACTGTCCTACTAGGATACTGCCCTTGTAGGTAGACATGTTGAAGAGTGTCATTTACACAACAACAACAAGAAGAAGAAGAAACTGTCATTCTTCTCCACTTGGGGAAGCTAATCCAAGCTCAACCAACAGCTCTTGGAGAGGCACGCTAGTACAGAAGGCCATATATGTGGTTGGAATGAGCACGGAGTAGGGTTTCCTTGGGCTTATCCTTCTTCCCTTGTGGTGACCTTGAGGAAGTAGTTATAGATCTTGTCTTCACCACCAGAGCTTGTTGTCTTTGACACTATGGGGCCTCGGGTTTCAAGCCTTGGAGTTGTTGCCTGCAGGAAAAGCTTGACAAGAGTCAGGTTGAGTGAAACAGGGTTTCGGGGGAAAACTGGAGGTTGTCTCAAAGCAGACCAGATGAATGGTATGCGGCTCTCCCTTCTGTCTAATGCCCTGGATGGTTTCCAGATATTGATGAAGTGTAAGTCTCAAGTAGGGCCAGAAGTGAGGCATGCTGGGAACAATCGTGAGGAAGATTGGGAGGAATGCCCTTCATTCCTTCTTTGTGTAAAGGTAGGTGACCCAATGGTGGAAGTTGTTAAAGAGAGACCCAACCTAGGAGTAGGGAGGAATTTCCCCGGCAGTGAGAACTATTAACCAGTGGAACGACTTCTCTCCAGAAGTGGCGGGTGCTTCATCAATGGAGGTTTTTAAGAAGAGACTGGACAGCCATTTCTCCAGCATGGTGAAAGGTCTTCTGTTCAAGCAAGGCTTGGGACCAGAAGACCTCCAAGGTCTCTTCCAATTCTGTTATTCTATTATGAAGATGGAAGATAATTAGAGAGAGATCCAAGCTAGAATGAAGGAGAAATTTCTAGACAGTGAGGACAATTAACCAGTGGAATGACTTGCCTTCAGGAGTTGTGGGTGCTTCATCACTGGAGGTTTTTAAGAAGAGCCTAGACAACCATTTGTCTGAAATGGCATAGGGTTTCTTGCTTGAGTGAGGGTTAGACTAGAAGACCTCCAAGGTTCCTCCCAACTCTGTTATTCTGTTAGATCTTGACTAAGGTTGATGCAGAGCTGTCTTGGCTGTCCTAGGAGAAGACCACCAACCCTTTCAGTACACACATCAACAGTGCAGAGAATAGACTGGACAACCATTTGACTGGGATGGTAGAAGGTCTCCATTGAGCAAGGGGTTGGACTAGAAGACCCCCAAGGTCTCTTCTAGCCCTATGATTTCATATATATTATGAACGTCTGTGGCTGACAGATGAATTGAACCAGAGTTTTCTCGTCCTAGACCAATTGTGCAACCGGGCACGGGGCTGAAAATCTCATCTCACCTAGATCCTTTCAATCTTGCCATCAGTACTGGGTAGTTTTATGCCAAGTTTGGCCCATACAGGCCATCCTGATCTTCATAACCATTTGTTTATCCAACCTTCTAACTTCTAACAGGATGGAATGAATGACTTCTGACTGGTTCTATTGCTTAGGACAGGGGTCTGCAAAGTCGGCTCTTTTAAGACTGGTGGACTTCAACTCCCAGAGTTCCCCAGCCAGCATAGCTGGCTGGGGAATTCTGGGAGTTGAAGTCCACCAGTCTTAAAAGAGCCGACTTTGCAGACCCCTGGCTTAGGACCATTGTCTTCATAGATGTTGGGCCTCCTCGCCATCCAGCAGTCATGTGAAATCCAGGGCAAAAATCGGGGAGGGAGAGGGAGGTGGAAAGGAAGGGAAAAGGAAGGAAAGAAGGAAGGAAACAAAAGGGAAAGGAAGGGGGAAGGGAAGAAGGAGGGGAAGGGAGGGAAGGGAAGGAGGAAAGGGAAGCGAAGGAAAGGAAAGGAAGGGAAGGGGAAAAGGGAAGGGAAGGAAGGAGAAAGGGAAGGGAAGGAAGGAGAGAGGGAAGGAAGGGAAGAGAAGGAAGGGAAGGGGAAAGGGAAGGGAAGGAAGGAGAAAGGGAAGGAAGAGAAGGGAAGGGAAGGGAGGAGAAAGGGAAGGAGAAAAGAAAGGAAGGGGAGGATAGGAAAGGATAGGATAGGATACCGATATTTCAGTTTTTATTGTCCTGGGGGAAATTTTAGAGGATTCTGGCATTAACCAGCAGCTCGTGGCAGCCAAACGAAGGTGTAACTTCAGATTGGGTGGTAAGACCCCAGCAAGAGGGAAGTGGAATGCGGGCGGTCGTGTGAAGTGATCCTTGCCAGAAATCGCTGGACGTTTCCCAGCCGCTCTGCAAAGGCGGCTCGCGGGCCGGAGGAGCTCAGCGCTGCTGACCGTTGCGCTCCAAAGGAGGTTTTGGACGATAACGTATCAGGAGCGCTTCTTGGGAATCAGCCCTGGCTAGGAGGCCAGTGGTCCAGCTGGGAAGGAAAGGGAAGCCGAGGTGGTGGCCCATCCACAGCCTGTCGAATCCCGGTGTGGTCCGTGGGAAAGGGAGATCTTTTGGCCCCAACGCCTTGCAGGTAATGCCCTGGGGGGCGGGGGGAGGGGGGAAGAGCTACAGACACGGGGGCGAGAGGAAGGTTGGTTGAGTTGCTCCTGAGGACTGGTGGCTTGTTGGGAGAGAGAAAGCGCCGGAGGCCATTCCGTGTCCGGTTTTGGAGACGAATTCCCACAGTTGGGAACTTGAACACGTGGGGATGCGTCTTGCAGATCCGCGCCAAAATGCACCCCCGCCCCGCGCTGTGTGTTGTTGAGGGTCCCCGCTTACCTGCCGTTGGAAGGAGGCCTTGAGAGGTACCCCGATATCTGAAGAGTTTTCCAAGCGTTTCAGATATTGGGGTGCTAGCAATCCATCAATGCGTCTGTTCCCCATCCCCCCATGGACACACGCGGACCCTGATATCATAAAAGTCTCTGCCAAACCATCTAATCTTCTATCAGATTAATGGCTTTCCTGCTGGGTCAAAATGCGGAGATCCCCAATGAGTTGGGTGCCTTCAAGCTGGGATGCCTGGTTTGTTGGTTTCTGGTCCCCCTCTACCTTCAGTGGTGGGTGCACATCCTCTCTCCCTCCTTGCAGCCTTGTTTTGTAGATTTTTATCTTCCTTGGGACAGGCAAACCGAAGGGGTTAATAGCAATAGCACTTATAGACCGCTTCACAGTGCTTTCCAGCCCTCTCTTAAGCGGTTTACAGAGTCAGCCTTGGAAGGATGGAAGACTGAGTCAACCTTGAGCTGATCAGGATCGAAGTGCTGGCAGTGGGCAGAGTTAGCCTGCAATACTGAATTCTGATAGGTAGGTAGGTCGGTAGATCGATCGATATGAATGAATGAATGTGTGGATGGATTGGTGAAAGACAGAATGGACAGATGGATGGATAGAGATAGACAGACGATAGATAGATAGATAGATAGATAGATAGATAGATAGATAGATAGATAGATAGATAGATAGATAGATAGATAGATAGATAGATAGATAGATAGATAGACAGACAGACAGATAAGGATGAATGCATGGATTGGTGGGTGAGTGGATGTATAGAGACAGACAGACAGACAGATACAGATGATAGATAGATAGATAGATAGATAGATAGATAGATAGATAGATAGATAGATAGATAGATAGATAGGTAGGTAGGTAGGTAGGTAGGTAGATAGATAGATAGATAGATATGAATGCATGGATTGGTGGATGGATGGATGGATGGATGGATGGATGGATGGAGACAGACAGATACAGAGGATAGATAGATAGATAGATAGATAGATAGATAGATAGATAGATAGATAGATAGATATGAATGCATGGATGGATGGATGGATGGATGGATAGAGACAGACAGATACAGAGGATAGATAGATAGATAGATAGATAGATAGATAGATAGATAGATAGATAGATAGATAGATAGATAGATATGAATGCATGGATTGGTGGATGGATGGATGGATGGATGGATGGATGGATGGATAGAGACAGACAGATACAGAGGATAGATAGATAGATATGAATGCATGGATGGATGGATGGATGGATGGATGGATGGATAGAGACAGACAGATACAGAGGATAGATAGATAGATAGATAGATAGATAGATAGATAGATAGATAGATAGATAGATAGATAGATAGATAGATAGATAGATAGATGGATGCAGATAGATAGATAGATAGATAGATAGATAGATAGATAGATAGATAGATAGATAGATAGATAGATAGATAGATATAGATGAATGAATGGATGGGTGGATCTATAGATAGATGGATACTGTAGATAAATACAAACAACTCTCTCACACACACACACAAACACACACACACACACAGAGCAACTTTTCCTTGCCTATTTTGTTGGATTTCAGCGCTCCGAATTCCCCAGCCAGCTTCAAAACTCGTATTCCAGTATTGAAAAGATCTTCCCTTCTCTCTAGTCTAGCAGATTAATGAAGAACAATTGATCAGGTCCTGGGAGCCCTTTCCGGGGAAAGGGTCGTTCTGTAATCGCAGGTGGCAAGTTGAGTCCACACGTAATCACTGACACCGAGAAAAAGGCGTAATCGGACATAGAAGTTTCAGAACTGCTAGGTTCACCCGCGCGGAAGACCGAATACTTGTACCCAGGTTAGATTCAACAACACGAGTCACTCTCTTTATTCACACAAAACGACGTGTTGCTCTCTTTGTATAACGCGTTGTGCCAAAAACCTGACCCCGCGGGGTGCTGTTGGTATGATTCCGGTTTGGTTCGCTTTGGCAAAACCAGGCGGTCGTGCGAACCTCGCCCAAAAATCCGAATTTTCCTTTTCTTCATTCGGAAGGAGACGGAGTTGCTCGGGGTCGGTGGGAACCAGCCAGCTCGGCTGCAATCCGTTGCGAGCTGCAAATTCGAAATTAGCTGGTTTTATTCTGGGCTTCCTTTGCTTCCAGAACTGGCTACCGATTGGTACGTGAATTGAAGCAGAGGTCGCTGGGGAAAAAACGTACCTAGATGGGAATTAATTGGAATTTTCGGGAATTAGGAGGGGTGGGGGAGGGATGGCGGAAAGATTCCCGGAGATGTCAATTCCGTAAATTCAGCTTGTAAATTCGGATTGTTCTTACTTCGTGTTCAACCATGCTGGAGGGAAGCACCTGCCCCAAGGTAGATGAGCCTTATCTTTTTAGGGTAAACCACCTGAGCTACTTAGGTAAGATGAACGGTGTAGCAATGTGATGGATGGATGGCTAGAGGAATGAATGAATAAATGAGCGAAAATGCTGGAGAAGACCCCTGCATTGAGTCCCTTGGACTGCAAGGCCATCCAACCGGTCAGTCCTAGAGGAGATCCACCCTGGCTGCTTTTGAGAAGGCCAGATCCTGAAGAGGAAACTCAAAAGACTTTGGCCACCTAAAGAGAATGAATGACTCCCTGGAGAAGAGCCTCATGCTGGGAATGATGGAGGGCAAAAGAAGAAGAAGGGGACAGCAGAGAAGGAGGTGGGTGGATGGAGTCATCAGTCAGTCCTAGAGGAGATCCACCCTGGCTGCTCTTCAGAAGGCCAGATCCTGAAGAGGAAACTCAAAGGCTTTGGCCACCTAAGGAGAAGGAAGAAGGACTCCCTGGAGAAGAGCCTCATGCTGGGAACGATGGAGGGCAAAAGAAGAAGAAGGGGACGGCAGAGAAGGAGGTGGCTGGATGGAGTCACTGAAGCAGCCGGCGTGAGCTTCAATGGACTCCAGAGGATGGTAGAGGACAGGAAGGCCTGGAGGAACGTTGCCCATGGGGGTCGCGATGGGTCGGACACGACTTCGCTACTAACAACATCATAGGATGTTTTTAAGAAGAGACTGAACAGTCATTTGTCCAGAATGGTCTCCTGCCTGAGCAGGGGGTTGGACTAGAAGACCTCTAAGGTCCCTTCCAACTTTGTCATTCTGTATTCTGAGCTGAGGCTGCTGGGATTTATAGTTCAATGGTGTCTAATACCAGGCAGTTTTTCTATCCATGGATGGAAACAGTGGTAAAAAAAAATTTTTTTTTTTGGTGCTACCGGTTCCGTGGGCGTGGCTTGGTGGGCGTGGCAGGGGAAAGATACTGCAAAATCCCCATTCCCACCCCACTCTGGGGCCAGCCAGAGGTGGCATTGGCCAGTTCTCCAAAATATTCAAAATTTCAGCTACTGGTTCTCCAGAACCTGCTGGATTTCACCCCTGGGTGGAAACTTTCAGAAGAAACATATCATAGAGCAGGGGTCTCCAACCTTTGCAACTTTAAGTCTGAAGGACTTCAGCTCCCAGAATTCTCCAACCAGCTTTGTTTTCTGGGAGCTGAATTCTGGGAGCTGAAGTCCTTCAGACTTAAAGTTGCAAAGGTTGGAGACCCCTGTCATAGAGCATCCTTCCTCTTTTGGTATCTTACATTTGGCAGGGAATTTTAACCCAGTTAGCATGAAATAAACCCAGATCCACAGCCAGCTGCCCATCATGGAGACATTTTCTTGAATCCACGCCAAATAAAACTCGCCAAGCGTGTCTACTTTTTCAGAAGCGTTCAAGGGCTTTCAAATGAAGCTAACCTGGGGAGGGGTTAGTTTGGATTCCTGGGGGGGCAGAGCTTGATCCCCTCCCCTTCCCCAAACACAAAAAAACCCAGCAAAGTTCTAAGATAATGGTCCAGCTGGCGAACGTGTCCCTTGCAAGGGAATAATTCATGTCCTAAGGAAAACATTACATAAGTGACTGTGATATTGGGAGCAGGACCCAGGCCCCCCTTCCAACATGGCCAAGAGTGAAGCCAGACTTTGGAAAATATGAAGAAGAAAGTTAAGAGAGAAGAGACAAAGGAAGGAGGGAATTGAGTTGGGGGAGGTGAAAATCAAGGAGGGAGAAGAGGGGGATGCCATTTCTAATCTACGCTTAATCTACGCTTCTCGCCCCAGTCTGTTTTCTCAAATTGTTTATTGGGTTTTAATGGGTGGTAATTTTAATGGTTTTTAAATTTTGTACAGGGTAGTTTAATTCGTTTTTAACTTGTGTGTATTGTATGTTTTTAGATGGTTTTTAATTTTCCTGTACACCGCCCCGAGTCCCTTTGGGGAGAGGGGGCAGTTTATAAATATAATAAATTATTTATTATTTATTATTACAAAATGGATTAAATCTCAACCTCCAAAGAACATCCGTCCTATCTATCTATCTATCTATCTATCTATCTATCTATCTATCTATCTATCTATCTATCTATCTATCTATCTATCTATCTATCTATCTATCTATCTACCTACCTACCTACCTACCTACCTACCTACCTACCTACCTACTTCTCTCTCTCTCTCTCTCTCTCTCTTTCTCCCTACCTACCTACCTACCTACCTACCTACCTACCTACCTACCTACCTACCTACCTATCTATCATCTGTCAATCTGTCATCTGTCATTTATCATCTGTCCATCTATCTTCCTATCATCTATCATCATGTCTGTCTGTCTGTCTGTCTGTCTGTCTGTCTGTCTGTCTGTCTGTCTGTCTGTCTGTCTATCATCTATCAATTTATCAATCTGTCATCCTGGATGCACCAGCTTTGGAAAAAGGAACACCCCTCATATCTCGCATCACTCATCGGTACCGAAAGCACATAAGGAGCAAGATGGGGAAAGCTGAGCCAGTGAGGTCTATTAAGCAAGCATCTCTGCCTTGTCATGTGGGGGCCTTCTGGCCCTCTGCCCAGCTTTGATCATTCCTTAGAAACAGAATCTTAATGGAGGCCTTGCTTTGTAGTGGGGAATTTTAGACAAGAAGCAAAATAAACACAGACCTACATGGTCCCCTACCCTTCCCTTCCTTTCCCTTCCCTTCTCTTCCCTTCACCATCTATTTACTTCTCTTCTCTTCTTTTCTTTATCCTCTTTGAATGTGTGCCTGGCCCCCTTTCCCTTTTGTCTGTCTTTCTGTCTAAAGATAATAAAGCAAATAATCTCTCTCTCTCCCTCCCTCCCTCCCCCCCCTCTATCTATCTATCTATCTATCTATCTATCTATCTATCTATCTATCTATCTATCTATCTATCTACCTACCTACCTACCTACCTACCTACCTACCATCCCTATCTCTCTCTCTCTCTATCTATCTATCTATCTATCTATCTATCTATCTATCTATCTATCTATCTATCTATCTATCTATCTATCTATCTATCTACCATCCCTCTCTCTCTCTCTCTCTCTCTCTCTTTCTCTCTCTCTCTCTCTCTATCTATCTATCTATCTATCTATCTATCTATCTATCTACCATCCCTCCCTCCCTCTCTCTCTCTCTATCTATCTATCTATCTATCTATCTATCTATCTATCTATCTATCTATCTATCTATCATATATCTATTTGGTTGCCACGATGTAAAAAAGATGTTAAAAAAAGACTCTAGAAAGAGCAGAGCAGAGAAGAGCAAGGAAGAGGATTAGGGGACTGGAGACTAAAACATATGAGGAACGGTTGCAGGAACTGGGCATGTCTAGCTTAATGAAAAGAAGGACCAGGGGAGACATGATAGCAGTCTTCCAGTATCTCAGGGGTTGCCCCAAAGAAGAGGGAGTCAAGCTCTTCTCCAAAGCACTTGAGGGCAGAACAAGAAGCAATGGGTGGAAACTAATCAAGGAGAGAAGCAACTTAGAACTGAGGAGAAATTTCCTGACAGTGAGAACAATTAATCAGTGGAACAGAAGTTGCCTCCAGAAGTTGTGAATGCTCCAACATGGGAAGTCTTTAAGAAAATGTTGGATAGCCATTTGTCTGAAATGGTATAGGGTGTCCTGCCTGGGCAGGGGGTTGGACTAGAAGACCTCCAAGGTCCTATCCAACTCTGCTATTGTATTATTGTATCGTATTATCTATCTATCTATCTATCTATCTATCTATCTATCTATCTATCTATCTATCTATCTATCTATCTATCTATCTATCTATCTATCTATCTATCTATCATCTATCTCTTCTGTCTGTCTGTCTGTCTGTCTGTCTGTCTGTCTGTCTGTCTGTCTGTCTGTCTATCTATCTATCTATCTATCTATCTATCTATCTATCTATCTATCTATCTATCTATCTATCTATCTATCTATCTAACCCTTTTGAGGTTACAGTGTTAATATCTCCGATCGTATTCCATCCAAAGTTTGGGTTTCCCAAAGCGTAATGTCTTCATATTTCATTGTGAAAGATTTTTTTTTTAAATTAGAACAGCCTGGATAGAATTTCTGGTGGCTCACAATTCCATGTTAGGATTTACATTATGTTCACCGCCGTTTCTGACACCAATCCTGATATTCGTAATTTGCTCTGCTGCATTGTGTGTTTCAGACTTTCAACAGTGGTTTGCACAATGAATTAATTGCGTATCAAAGAATTATACGATCTACCATGCTTTTTTTTAAAAAAATGCTCTTTTATCTTTGCTCTTTCATCTTAACTCTTGTATGTTTATTCTTCTACCCATTTTAATCTTTTCCTTCTTTGCATTCGTTTAATTCCCTATTATGTTTAACTTTATAAACATACTGTGTGAAGCATGACAAATATGGGTAGCTTCTGTTCAGAGGCCACGTGCTGCAGTGAGAATTGAATGAACGAATTGGCCTGGGGGGTGGGGAAAAAAAGGTTCTTTGGCTTCCCAGTGAGGGTTGAAAGCTCTAGCTGATTGATTGGACCCAATTAAGTCCTACAAACCACATTAAAATGTGGATTTAATCAGATTTCAGCTCAAGCTCTTCCCTGCTATCTCTGTATGCCTATTGATTCAAGATGTCTGTCTGCCATAGGAAGTCCCAAAGAGCATGATAAATGACTGAGGGAACTAGGTATGTCTGGTCTGAGAAAGAGAAGGACCAGTGGACCTCAACTGCCAGAATTCCCCTAGCCAGCCATGGGAGTTAATTCTGGGAATTAAAGTCCACGCGCCTTAAAGTTGCCAAAGTTGGACACTTCTGGTTTAGATCAATAAGGGCCCAGCCTATTGCTTAGTGCTTGGAACAGAGGTGGCATTCAGCATGTTCTGAATGGAGGGAGTGGAGATTTTGCAGTATCCTTCCCCTGGAGTGGGGAGGGAGTGGAGATTTTGCAGTATCCTTCCCCTGGAGTGGGGAGGGAATGGGGATTTTGCAGTATCCTTCCCCTGGAGTGGGGAGGGAGTGTAGATTTTGCAGTATCCTTCCCCTGGAGTGGGGAGGGAGTGTAGATTTTGCAGTATCCTTCCCCTGGAGGGAGGAGGGAATGGAGATTTTGCAGTATCGTTCCCCTGGAGTGGGGAGGGAAGGGAGATTTTGCAGTATCCTTCCCCTGGAGTGGGGAGAGAATGGGGATTTTGCAGTATCCTTCCCCTGGAGTGGGGAGGGAAGGGAGATTTTGCAGTCGCCTTCCCCTGGAGTGGGGAGAGAATGGGGATTTTGCAGTATCCTTCCCCTGGAGTGGAGAGGGAATGGAGATTTTGCAATATCCTTCCCCTGGAGTGGGGAGGGAAGGGAGATTTTGCAGTATCCTTCCCCTGGAGTGGGGAGAGAATGGGGATTTTGCAGTATCCTTCCCCTGGAGTGGGGAGGGAAGGGAGATTTTGCAGTCGCCTTCCCCTGGAGTGGGGAGAGAATGGGGATTTTGCAGTATCCTTCCCCTGGAGTGGGGAGGGAAGGGAGATTTTGCAGTCGCCTTCCCCTGGAGTGGGGAGAGAATGGGGATTTTGCAGTATCCTTCCCCTGGAGTGGAGAGGGAATGGAGATTTTGCAATATCCTTCCCCTGGAGTGGGGAGGGAAGGGAGATTTTGCAGTATCCTTCCCCTGGAGTGGGGAGAGAATGGGGATTTTGCAGTATCCTTCCCCTGGAGTGGGGAGGGAAGGGAGATTTTGCAGTCGCCTTCCCCTGGAGTGGGGAGAGAATGGGGATTTTGCAGTATCCTTCCCCTGGAGTGGGGAGGGAAGGGAGATTTTGCAGTCGCCTTCCCCTGGAGTGGGGAGAGAATGGGGATTTTGCAGTATCCTTCCCCTGGAGTGGAGAGGGAATGGAGATTTTGCAATATCCTTCCCCTGGAGTGGGGAGGGAAGGGAGATTTTGCAGTATCCTTCCCCTGGAGTGGGGAGAGAATGGGGATTTTGCAGTATCCTTCCCCTGGAGTGGGGAGGGAAGGGAGATTTTGCAGTCGCCTTCCCCTGGAGTGGGGAGAGAATGGGGATTTTGCAGTATCCTTCCCCTGGAGTGGGGAGAGAATGGGGATTTTGCAGTATCCTTCCCCTGGAGTGGGAGGGAAGGGAGATTTTGCAGTATCCTCCCCCTGCCATGCCCACAGATCGGTTAGTAAATTTTTTGAACCCCACCACGTTCAGAAATGCCTGTGAAAAGCTCACCTAGCAATAAGGTTCGTTTCTCACACAAGTGTAAGGCTGGCTGTGATTGGTGCAGGTTAGGTCAATGTATGTGTGAGCACAGCACCTTGCTTGGTGGGTTCTCTGAAAGAGACCCTCTTTGGTCGGGCTTGGAAGAGCTTGACCAAGAGGGTCCCCCTGAAATCAGAGAGTTGAAAGTCAGGCTGGGCCCCTCGTTGTAGCTTGTGCAGGGCGGATGGCCAGTCGGGGAATCTCGGCCAAGAGAAAATGAGGGGGAAGGGGAGGAGGACACCCAGCAGCCCAGATAAGGCTGGAGTTATCAGCCTATAAAAATACCACTTTCACTTATCACTTCTAGTGTTGCAGCTGTGGCAAAATTAGGGCTTAAGGGGGGGAGAGATATAGGAAGAGGGAGAGGGGAGGGGAGAGAAAGAGGGAGAGGGGAGGAGAGGAGAGAGAAAGAGGGAGGGGGAGAGGGAGAGGGAGGGAGGAAGCCCCAAGCAAAGGTGTCTAGCATTCCACAGATGTTTGGTTGAGAGAGAGAGAGAGAGAGAGAGAGAGAAAAGAAGAAGAAGAAGAAGAAGAAGAAGAAGAAGAAGAAGAAGAAGAAGAAGAAGAAGAAGAAGAAGAAGAAGAAGAAGAAGAAGAAGAAAAGGAGGAGGAGGAGGAGGAGGAGGAGGAGGAGTGAGAAAGAGATTGAGTGAGAGAGACAGACAGAGAGAGACACTTTCTAGTATTCCACAAATATTTGGTTAAGAGAGAAAGAGAAGGAGGGGGAGAGAGAGAGAGAGGAGAGAGAGAGAGAAGGAGAGGAACAGAAACAGAAAGAGAGTGAAAGAGAGAGATACAGAGAGAGATCCAAGCAAATCTTTCTAGTATGCCACAGATGTTTGGGTAAGAGGGGGAGGGGGAGAGAGATAAGAGACCACCACGTAACTGCCAACTTTTCTGATCAACAAGTTCAGCATCCTGGCCACTAAGCCACTGCTTCCCATCTACGAACAGGGCAGGTCTAGTTTAATGAAAAGAAGGACTAGGGGAGACAGGATAGCAGCCTTCCAATATCTCAGAGGGTGCCACAAAGAAGAGGGAGTCAAGCTATTCTCCAAAGCACCTTCAAGCAGGACAAGAAGCAATGGGTGGAAACTAATCAAGGAGAGAAGCAACTTAGAACTGAGGAGAAATTTCCTGACAGTGAGAACAATTAACCAGTGGAACAGAAGTTGCCTTCAGAAGTTGTGAATGCTCCAACACTGGAAGTCTTTAAGAAGATGTTGGATAACCCTTTGTCTGAAGTATAGGCTTTCCTGCTTGAGCAGGGGGTTGGACTAGAAGACCTCCAAGGTCCCATTCAAGTCTGTGATGCTGTGATTTCTGCCAAAAGGTGAAACGTGCATTTCATCTCAAAATCAAGGCACTCACTTCTCACTGAAGTATATCTTATAAACTATAGTAGGTTAGCGATTCAATAATGCACGCCATAATGAATAAATTAGTTGGTGGAAATGTCTGCCAGCAATTTCTAGGACAGTCTTGTTGAGGAGGTCTCATTCAATTCGGCGAGGCATCTTAAGCTAAACACGTGCCCCCTTTCGGCCCGAAATTCATGCCTTTTTCACGACCAATGTCACATTTTCTTACTCTCGCTCTAAAGGCTTCCCAAAGGGCGTTGCTTCGATTTGGCTTTAAAACCCAGCCAAATGGTGGTTTGTTTACGAAACCACGGCTACATAAACCACCGCTCAGCGCCATCTGCAGAGGCAGCTTCAAACAAGTTGTAAGGCACCTCGTGGTAGGATCGGGAAAATCCAGAAGAAACCCTCCCCGAAGAGAGCAGAGATCAAAATAACTGGATTACTCCGACTGAAGGAGCACGCGTTTTCTGACCAACCACTTTTGATTCGTTGGTTAAATTTAAGGACTCACATTGAAGTTGTTCTACCGTGTAATAAAGATTTGATTTAATTCCGACTAATATGTTATACTGAAAAGGTTTTAAAAAAAAAAGTCGACATTTTTAAATAAAAGTTGTTAGTCGGAAAAGATGCTAGACATCCCTCTTAACTTCTGGCTACTGGACACCCCCCACCCCCCCCCCCCAGCGCTCCTACAACAACGTACTCTGCGTGTGGGCGCGCGCGCGCGTGTGTAACCCTTTTACTTACACACACACACAAAGAGAAAGATCGCGCACCCAGGTTCCCCTGACCGGTTGGATCGCCTTGCAGTCCCAATTTGAGGCTGTTGAGCCTTTTTTTTATTTTTATTTCACTCAGCCTTTGAATGGAGAAAGATGAATGGGCAGTAATAGGATGTGAGGTTGTGTACACGTGTGGGCATCTAAGAAAAATAAGAAGAACCAACCAAGATCCAGCATTTCTTTATTCCCGTATACATAAGACACACGTAGAGAAATCGCTTGGATTTGAAAACATGATTTTAAAAACTTCCCACCCACCCACCATAAGTAAGGTTTTTTTTTAATAAAAAGTATTTTATTTTTTCATTTTCACAATAACCACATGTATACTGTTACATAATCAACATTATTTTATATTATTAAATATTAACATTAATTCATCTTACCATCAACCCCCAAGAACGATTATTGGCTTTTCTGCTCTCCATAACACCATATTTGTACCTTATCCATCACTTTTTTCTCCTTCTCTCCTCCTCCCCCTACCTCCTTTCTTCCCTCTGTCATCTTCTCTTCTCTACTTCCCCTTCCTCTCTCCTTTTCCCCTCTCCCCTTTCCACTCCTTCTTTCTCTCCTCCTCTTCCCCCCCTCCCGCCCGCCATCTCTCCTAACCCTCTCTTCTTCCCTTACCTCTCTCCTAAAGTTTTTTAAAAGGATTTTAAAATTTACTTTGTGAAGGAAACAGGAGGGAAACATAAGAAAGAGAGGTGAAGGAAGGAAGGAAGGAAGGACAAGAAAGGAAGGAAGGAAGGAAGGAAGGAAAGAAGGAAAGAAAGAGAAAGAGTGAAAGAGAGAAAAAGGAAGGAAGGAGGAAGGAAAGAAAGAAAAGAAAGAAAAGAAAGAGTGAAAGAAAAAGAGAGAAAAAGAAAGATACAAAAGGAAAGAGAGGGGGAAGAAAGAAAGAAAGAAAGAAAGAAGGAAAGAAAGAAAGAAGGCAAGAAAGAAAGAAAGAGAAAGAAAGAAAGAAAGAAAGAGAAAGAAAGAAAGAAAGAAAGAAAGAAAGAAAGAAAGAAAGAAAGAAAGACTTTGTTTTCTATAATCCAGAATCTTCAAAGCAATCATTGACATCAAACAGCTGGTAAAATTTGGACAAAGAGTAATGCAAGGATACAAATTCTCAGCTGCTTATCTGCTTGAATCCTGCAAGGGACCCTTTATTTAATAATGAGCATCTAGAACTCGTTTCTAATAAACAAGCATAAACAAAGAAAGCCTACACAAATCTCCATGCAGAAAATTCACATAAACAAGCACGTGCACACACTTTTGAATGGGTCCCTCTGTACACTAACTCTCCCTGGATTAGAATAGGATGTGTATTGCTGAAGGAACTCTAACCTATGGACAATTTGACCACCTCTTGATACCATGTTCTCCTGGCTTCGTAGAGACAGCTTTTGAATGATGCTAAGAAATTCTAAGCTTGATTTTAACTAAGTATATTTTGGATGCTTGCTCCTGGAATGGAATAATAATAATAATAATAATAATAATAATAATAATAATAATAATAATAATAATAATAAGAAGAAGAAGAAGAAGAAGAAGAAGAAGAAGAAGAAGAAGAAGAAGAAGAAGAAGAAGAAGAAGAAGAAGAAGAAGAAGAAGAAGAAGAAGAAGAAGAAGAAGAAGAAGAAGAAGAAGAAGAATTTATTATATTTATAAACCGCCCCCTCTCCCCAAAGGGACTCAGGGCGGTGTACAGGAAAATTAAAAACCATCTAAAAACATACAATACACACAAGTTAAAAACGAATTAAACTACCCTGTACAAAATTTAAAAACCATTAAAATTACCACCCATTAAAACCCAATAAACAATTGGACACTGAAAAGGATTAAAGATTAAATCAGTTACTTTGAATGTTGGGGTGGGGTGAGGGAGTTTCAAAATCATCCCTTACTTTTATTTTATATTTTATTTTTGGACCAATTTTTGCTTTTGGCCTTCCATCCCTTATGTGAATCCCTGATTTTAAAAGGCCTTTATCTGTCACTCTGATATTTTGCCGCAACGTTTATAGGACGCTAACAATGGAGGTTTTCACTCACTTCTTTTTAAAAAAAAAAATTGTAAAAAATCGCTCTGCTTTGGAATTCAGGAAAATTTATTTGAGCTCTAAAAAGGTGGGGCAAAATTAACCTAGATCCTATGGATTTTAATGATATTTACATTTATTTCTGGTTAAGCCTTGAGTTTAATGATAGATTTAAATTTAAATTTAATGTAATGGTACCCTTTAAAAGCAGCTTGCTAAAAGCATTTTTATAAATGGGTGTTATAAAAAGGCTGATTTTAAATTAAAGGCTTCCAGGAAAAGCAATATTTTTGAATGAAAAGAGGGTATCTTAACCTCTTAAAAATACACCACTTTCTTTTCTTACCAGCTTTTTAAAAGCAACTTTTCTTCATTTAAGTATGTTGGTGTGTGCAAATATTTGCAGCACAATTGTCCTGCAGTATAGCTAATAATTTTCCTCAATTTTGTCCCCTGATTTGCAGATACGATTCACATTTATCAGCTATTTTGAAGATTGAATGATTCAGTTTTTTTACTGCTCAAAAGGTTATTTGAACTGGAAGGAAGTGGACAATAAACTAATGCATCAAAGGAAATGTTGGATAGCTCTAGTTAAATTTCTTTTACATCAAAGAACCTTTGATACATGAAACACATCCTATCGAATAATCTTTTGGTTCAGTCTGAGTTAAACTTCTTTCAGAGTTTGGAAGTCAGTTGGTATCCTGAGTTCAAGAGCAAAATGAAAATAGGTTGATTCAAAATCCCTTTCAGTACTCAGAATGTATGCCTCGAGTAAACAATTCACCAATCTATTTATATATGGATATTTTTCAAGTGTGTGATGGTCCACTTAAGTTTCCCATCAATTTCAAGAGGTCTCTTTCCAAAATAAAAAATAAAAAATAAATAAATAAGGGGCAGATGATCAAATAGAAATTAAGATATGCTGGCGTTATTTGCTAGTTGTTGCTATCTGTTTTTCTACTCAGCTAGGCATAACTTCATTAAAAAAATGAAATAGGGTTACTGTTACTGATCACAAATTTGTGAGGTTTCTTGTTACCCCCTCGACTGCCATTTAATAGAGAGGAGGATTGTTTTCCAAGTTTGTAGTTGTTGATTACATCTGGCCATTTAATTTTATAAATGCAATTAAAACAAGACAACCCACCCAACCTCATTCCTCTTAAGCCGAAATTCAAACTGTCTTGAAAAAGCCATTCTATGGAACTCACTCAGCTGAACCCCCAGCCGATATCTTCAGCCAAAATTCAATATTTCAGTATTAAGGATTACAGGGTCGTTAAAAAGGGTGTGTTACCACTGTACGCCTGTGTGGCACCAACGCAGGGTGTGATATCCAATAGAGTTTTATCTATTTGTGAAATAAATTTACGTAGCTCGGGACTTAGACAAAGGGTGAATCCTGGCAGCTTACAATGTTAACAATTCACAACCTCCCTAATCTAAAAACCCACAATCCCCCATCCTCATCCTCTGGTGGCAACGACACAACCAAATCAACCACTTGGTGGGTGTGCCATCTCTGTTGGTTGAGGAGCCCATGCCAAGCTGATCAGAACAGGGCTTCAAGGCCTTTTTTTTTTGGAAAAGGTGGAAGGGCGGGGGGCAGGGATTCAATGGCACCTCACATTGAATACACAAAGGGGGATAAGCAGGGCCATCTTAATAACATTATGGGCCCCGGGCAAAGCAGTGTCCTGGGGCCCCTACGACAACTACTCACAGGAATAAAATAAAATAATGTAAATGGTCAATAAAATGAGACGTATATTTATTTTATTGGCGCTTCCAACAAAATCGGTGTTGAAAAACACAACAATAAAAACATACAGTTGTTGTATGCATAGGATAGAAGGTGCATCGAAAGGTTAACATATACAGGTTCGTATGGGGCCCCTATGCTTGTGGGGCCCACGGGCAAGTGCCCATCAGGCCCCTGCATTAAGACAGCCCTGGGGATAAGGTTGGGGCTTTTACAAGGCAACAGGGAGAGAGCTGTGCTTGTAGCAGAGGGGAAGGATAAATATAAAGGGAATCCGGATTCCCTTGCACAGTGAGAATTGCAGCAGACACTGCTTGCTTGTTTTATGTTCTGCCTTTGTTTATGTTTTATTAATGATTCAAGGCAGCAGGACATATCCAAGATAAGTTGTTCCCCCTATTTTCCTCACAACAACCCCTAGGAGATGAATTGAGCTTGTGTGTGTGTGTGTATTTGAGAGAGAGGGAGGGAGGGAGAGAAGGAGAAACAGAGAATGAAACAGAGAGAAACAGAGAGAGAGAAAGAGAGCGACACAGAGAGCGACAGAGACAATTTTTAATTTAATTTAATTTTTATTGCAATTTTTTTAAAGAAAAACTCAAATGGAAGGCATATCTAACACACCTTTCTCTTCCTATTTGCTCCGTAACAACAATCCTGCCAGGGAGGGAGAGAGAGAGAGAGAGAGAGGGAGGGAGGGAGGGAGGGAGGGAGGGAGAGAGAGAGAGAGGGAGGGAGGGAGGGAGGGAAGGAGGGGGGGTATGGCTGACCCACGCCATCCAGCTACCTTTCATAGCTATAATAGAACTGGAACTCATAGTCTCTCGCTTTCTAACCTGGTGCCTTAAACTGGCGCTTAGACTCAACTGGTTCTTTATCAGTTTTCTGTTTAACAAATGTGTGTGCCACCCGGGTGCTCAGCCATCCTGAATTAAATCGATCTTATTTGCAATTGTGTCCCGAAAGGAGTTGGAGAAAACTATTCCCTAAACGGTTTGGTTTGGTTTGAAGATCCATTTGAGATCTATTTACTCCAAAAAATCGTGTGCCCCCAGTGAGCGAAGAGACAGGGATCCTGTATATTTTCTTTGGCGATGATTATTTTTCAGTCGTTTTAGGTTCATCTTAAAGTGTCTCTTAGTTTCCCCTTGGTTTAGCTTAACCACTGGCCTGGCTGATAGATAGATAGATAGATAGATAGATAGATAGATAGATAGATAGATAGATAGATAGATAGATAGATAGATAGATAGATAGATAGATAGATAGATAGATAGATAGATAGATAGATAGATAGAGGTTTTTCACAACTTCCTGTTAGGGCCCCATTAATTTAAATTTAAATTTATTTAAAATTTAAATTTATTGATCAGCTCATAAAACTAACACACACACACACACATATATATATTTGGCTTAAAAACATAATTTAAAGAATCATTAAATGTAAGAAGAAATAAATTTAAGGAATCTTTGCATCTGGGTGTGAGAGTTGACCCCAGGATAATTTGCGTTGCTCACTTTAAAAAATTTTTTTTAAGGGATATAGTTATTCAGGAAAAGAAATCTATACTTTCTATCTGAGCATATTTATCTGGAAGCTTCGTTTTTCTTGTAAAGGTTTATATTTCAGTATTTCTCTCTGTTTCTCTCTCTCTCTCACACACACATAAACACTCATATACATACAGATACACGAGAGGGGGAAAAGAGAGAGGGAGAGAGAGAGAAAGAGGCTTGCTGAGAGCTGGAGTGATTTCCCATTCGATATGAGAACTGTTTGAAATCTATACGCACAAACATTTATAGAGGCAATACACACTTACACAACATGCACCCATGCAGTAATACTTCTGGGGTGAGGGACATCCAAAATTAAATACTTTTTAAGAGAAACAATTCCAACTTTGTGAAGATCAGCAGAATCCTAATGGATATTTTAGATCAGAGAGCCAGTTTGGCACCAGGTTAAAAAAAAACCCAACTGGGAGCCGGGGAGTTCTAGTCCCGCCTTAGGCACGAAGCTAGCGGGGTGACCTTGGACCAGTCCTCCTTTCTCAGCCCTAGGAGGGAGAAACCAAATCACTTCTAAATAAAATAAATAAATAGAAAAAAAAACTTTGGCAGGGAAACTGCGGCTCCAAAACTGTAACAGTCGCCAACATTAAAACACAGGCAGTAGAAAAAGGAAATTAATGGGTTTTATTTGTTTTTTTAAATGGGTATTACACACACACACACACACGCACGCACGAGAAACACCTTACAGTGCATTAAAAAAAATGCATCCCGCTAAGTAACCCCGTCCATCATTGCTGGAACTACTCCACTTTAAGGAAAGCGAACGCGATGCTACCCTATTTTTTTAAAAAATATTCAGAATAAATAGATTGTGAAGATCCCCCTAATCCTAGTGGGGATTCTTGCTTAGTTGTTGGAAGTTTCTAGTCCTGCTGGTTCTCTATTTATCCATGTTCGCTGGGAGGCGGCGATGAAGGAAGTACGCCGAATAAAGGCCTCGCCTGGGGAATTCTTCTCATGGATGGATGGAATCGAGCCTTCTTCTTCTTCTTCTTCTTCTTCTTCTTCTTCTTCTTCTTCTTCTTCTTCTTCTTCTTCTTCTTCTTCTTCTTCTTCTTCTTCTTCTTCTTCTTCTTCTTCTTCTTCTTCTTCTTCCTCTTCCTCTTCCTCTTCCTCTTCCTCTTCTTCTTCTTCTTCTTCTTCTTATTCTTATTCTTATTATTATTATTATTATTATTATTATTATTTAGAGAACCTTTGTTAGGTTATTCCACATCATCTTCGGGCAGACGCGAGGGGGCTTAATTCTCGGAGGGTCCCCCGAAGAGGCGAGCATCTTCCCCCAAACTGGAGGCTGCCTTTGGCAAAATTTTAGGTTGGTTGCCAAGAGACATTTCTCTCCCCCCCCACCCCCACTCCCCGCATTCTTTCAGCTGTTTAAATTGAAATATTAACACTACCTGAGCACGAGGATAGATCTGGGGGCTCGGCCATGCCCCCTCCCCCAAATTAACCACGCTTAAACCTCGGTTGGAGTAATGAAGAGTTGGGGGCGGAGAGGCGCGGGCGGGGGTCTGCGAAATTACCAGCCAAAAGGTAATTTCAGTTTCCCTCGCCTTATATATATTTTCTCCTTTCACTCCTCATTCTCACCTCCCAGCTCGGTCCGACATCGTCCTCCTCCTCCTCTTCCTTCTCGCCTTGGGTTGCTGGGCTCCATTGCCCGGCTTAGCTCTCGTTTCTTTTGCTCTCTCCCTCCTTTCAATTTTCTTTTTCTTCTCTTCTATTTGTTGGGGCCCATCGTTTCTTTAGGCTGCTGTCTCTCTCTCTCCCACTTCCTCTCTCTCTCCCACACACACACACATTCTGTCTGTCTGTCTGTCTCTCGGTGTGTGTGTTGTGAAGCCATCCTTTACCAAAACGACCCCACCACTGCAGACCTGAGCAAAGGGCAGGGCAGAGGGAGGGGGGGGGGAGGAAGAGCGTCTTTAACAAGGAATTTACAGATTCGGGGACTCCTCTCCTCGCCAGGCTGAGCCACCCCCCAACAACCCCCCCCCCCAGACCCAGGGTTCAACTCCCCGGCGCCGGCAGCATCACTTTCACTACCAAAGGAAGCCCCCCTCCTTCCTTCGGGCACCGCTCTTTCATTTCAAGCCCCCACCACTTTCCATTCGTCTCCCCACCCCCACCCCCAAAATATCTGGCCGGCGTTGCTTTGCTGCGCGTCCAGATCTGCGCCCTTCTCCCCTCCCCCCGTCCTCCCCCACCCTCGTGGATTTGGAGAGGGAGGGGGGGCAGAAGGCCACAAAACGGGTTGCGGGGCCCCCGCTGCAAAACAGGGGCGACGCGAACCGGTCCCGGGTTGTCGCCCTCCGGCTTGACAAAAGAGTTGCGTGGGCCGTGACGTCTCCCCATCCTATAGGTGCAGGCGCGCGCGAGCTCGCAATCCCTCGGCTGGGAACTCGGCTGAATCTTTTTTTCCTGCGGCGGGGCCCGGCCCGGAGGGTCGCCAGGATTTAATCCACACACACACCCAAAAAAAAGAACGAAAAGGAAAGTAACCGCGGGTTGTTTGCTTGCTGGCGCCGCGACTAGACGAAGCTTCGGGCTATTTGCTTGCAAACGAGAGCCGCTGGAGAAGAAGCCGACAAGATCCAAGCCGGCCTTTTGTGGGGGAATCGCTCGCAATTTTTCCGGTGGGCCCTTCCAGCTTCCTTTCCAATTGGTTGGCTGGGGGAGAAGGTGAGCCAAGAGCGGGGTGTGAACGTGTAAATTCTCTTCCCCTATTTTCTTTCTTCTTTTTTACATTGTCTCTGGATCGGTCTGTCTTGCGGCGTAAAGGAGCTTGGATCGGCAGGGGAGGCGTATTATCTGGACCAGTGCGCCTTTCTATCCTGGGGGGGGGGCATTGTGTAAATCCACCGCAAGAATGGACAGTAATTCATGGTGGGGGGGTTGTTCTCCCTAACCGCAGTTGTTGCAGTTGTTTAGAATTCGATTTAAGGGGGGAGGGAGCAGGATGGAGCGACCGCCTTAATAATACCGCAACTTTTCGCGCATCGAAGGAGCAACATCTCTGCGTGGAAATGCCACGCATAATTCGATAAATTTTGCAGGCAGGCGTCCAACCATAGAGGGCATCCGCGCGCGCGTGTCTCGCGTACTTGCGTGACGATCGAGTGGGTGCAAAACGTACCCTGGGAGAGTGGGTCGAACCCGGGTTTCATTTCGTGACCAGCTAGCGCTTAACAATCGCGGCTCCCCCTCTTTTCCCCGCGGTGCTGGTACCTTCCTGGGCAGGATTAAAGATCAATACCTCTACGTTGGACTCGGTTAGAAGGCAGCGCGTAAGATTTTTCCACGTTCTCCCCCCTTTTCTATTCTTTTCTTTCTTTCTTTCTTTCTTTCTTTCTTTCTTTCTTTCTTTCTTTCTTTCTTTCTTTCTTTCTTTCTTTCTTTCTTTCTTTCTTTCTTTCTTTCGTTCTTTCTTTCTTTCTTTTTGTTTTAAGGATTATTATCACCCCTGCTGTATTTGCACTTGATTCTAGGGTGTATTTTTTCCCCCCAAGATCCAAAAAAGACGAAGAAAGAAAAATGCTTTAGAGTTTTCAGCCAGAAGGAGAGGGAATTTTAGTTTTGTTTTTTTTAATTTTTGAAAAATGTTAATTTGGCTGGGGAGGGGGTAATAGGAGGAGTGAGGAGAGGAGAGGAAGAGAAATAGGAATTCACCTTCACGTGTCCTAGTTCAGGTAGCATGGGTTTCCATGGGTTTGCAAATTGTGTGTGTGTTTGTGTGGAGAGAGAGAGACAGATTTATAGTTATATGTGTGTGCATATTATGTATATATGTATTTATATTTATATATGTGTGTGTTTGTGTGCGTGTGTATATAGCTAGATAGAGTTATATTTATAGTTATATGTGTATGTATGTATATGTATGTGTGTATGTATGTATTTATATTTATGTGTGTGTGTATATGTGTCTCTGTGTGTGTGTGTATAATACAGCCCCGGTTCGAATCCCAGTAAGAGTATGACTAGCTGATGAGAGCTAAAACGCTCGAAATAGATCTATCCTAGTCTTTCTGATTTATTTATTGATCAGCTCATAAAACTAACATATATATATATATATATTTGTATGTATATTCTTGTGTCATATATGCTTCGAATCCCAGTAAGGGTATGGCTAGCTGATGAGAGCTAAATAGCTCGAAATAGATCTATCCTAGTCTCTCTGATTTATTTATTGATCAGCTCATAAAACTAACATATATATATTTGTATGTATATTCTTGTGTCATATATGCTTCGAATCCCAGTAAGGGTATGGCTAGCTGATGAGAGCTAAAAAGCTCGAAATAGATCTATCCTAGTCTCTCTGATTTATTTATTGATCAGCTCAAAACCTAACACACACACACACACACACACACACGTGTGTGTGTGTGTGTGTGAGTGAGAGAGAGAGAGAGAGAGAGAGAGAGAGAGAGAGAGAGAGAGAGAGAGAGAGAGAGAGAGAGAGAGAGAGAGAGAGAGAGAGAGTCCTTTGGCTGCAATGTATTTTTCCTTTTGCAGACAGAACCCATGGTTCATTTATTCTTAAAATAGTTAATTGCTGGTATGTCAATATTTCCAAGCCAGTCTCTTGATCAAAACAACCCACATCTATGCAGAGGTGTGTGTATGTACGGTTCACAGAAATGCAAAGATCTATACATTGTTTTCACATCAGAGAGACTTCTGCCTAGGCTGTATTCCCACAACTCCTTAAACTCCATCTGAAAAAGACATAGGGTGTTTGTTTTTAATTTTTTTTAAAAAAAGATCCAATAGGGGAGGTTTGGTTTCTGCTCCTGTTATTATTTTCGAAGGTGTCTTAGCCTCGCTTGTGTGAATGCAACAAGACCCTTCTTGGTTGTGCTGATGTCCTGCTGATTAATAGCAAATTAGCCAAGGCAATTTGAAATCTGTTATAGGACTCTTGGCTGGGTGAGAGTGGATGGAAATAAAAGGCAGAGCGGAAGGATGCTTGCTAAGAGGGACTGGACCTAATCATAATCATACCTACTCCTAAGAGAAGGCTAGCAATCTACAGGTACTCCTCAACGTACAGAAGTTCATTTAATGACTCTTCAAATTTACACACACAAAAAAGAAGGACTTATGACCTTTTTGTTCAGAGTTACGAACTCTGCATCATCTCCGTGATCAGGTGATCAAAATACCATATTTTTCAGGCTATAAGACAGATCCGGAGTATAAGACGCACCATGATTTTGAAGAGGTAAATTAAAAAAAAAAAAGTTTTTGCACTCTGGGAGGCCTCTTACACCCTTTGCACTCCTCCTTTTTTTGCAAAAAAAATAATAATGCGGGGAGGCGTTCCTGGGGCTGGGAGGGGGAAGGCAAAAAGGAGCGAAAATAACCTGTTTTTCCGCTTGTTTTTGGCCTCCCCAGCCCCCAGGAGCAATTTTCAAGCCTCCCAAACCCTCTGCATGTCCATTTTTGCAAAGGGGGGTTCGGGAGGCCAAAAAATGCTGTATTCAGTGTATAAGACGCACCTCTTTTTTTGGGGGGGAGGGGAAAGGTGCATCTTATATTTCAAAAAATACAGTAATTGTGAACCATTGCGATTTCCCAAAGGGTCTCGTGCTCCCTTTTGAAACCACTCTGACAAGTGGTCAAACTCGGGTTACTAACTTAGCAATTGCAGAGACTGGCTTAACAAACGGGGCCGGTAAGAAAAGGCCTGTAAAATGGGCACAACTCAACCAATGTCTCACTTAACCACAGAAATGTTGGACTCCATCGTAAGTCGAGGACTACCTGTCTAGGATGCTTACGGCTTGTGCGGGGGCGGGGGACAGTTTCAGTTGTTCACAAAGTTTGCAGCCCAGCGAGGTCAGGTGTGACCCAATTTCTAAGGCTGCTGTTTACTGTTGGCCTGGCAAACTTAATCGAAGACCAACCTCTGAGCCCCTTAAAAACCAGGGTGCTCTGCCCCCAGATTATTTTATTTTCTCTCCCATGCCTTCATGGAGTGATCCAGGAGCTGCTTCAGCCTTTCCACAGTCTCAGAAGAGGCAATGCGGTGGGGAATCTTCTCTTCTTAAAAGAATCCAACTTTCCGCCTTGTAAGGAAGCGACCGCCAAACCGGGTTGACTCCAAGGACTTTCAAACAGTCCAATCTGGAATTCCAGGATGATGTGTTGGTGGTTTGATATGCAACAAGTCACCTTGAGGATGAAACTCAAATACTGTGATGGAAAGATGGACTGCAAGGTGATCCATCGGGTCAGTCCTAGAGGAGATCCACCCTGACGGCTCTTTAGAAGGCCAGATCCTGAAGAGGAAACTCAAAGACTTTGGCCACCTAAGGAGAAGGAAGAAGGACTCCCTGGAGAAGAGCCTCATGCTGGGAACAAGAAGAAAGAAGAAGGGGACGGCAGAGAAGGAGGTGGTTGGATCACCAAAGCAGTCATGTGAGCTTCAATGGACTCCAGAGGATGGGAGAGGGCAGGAAGGCCTGGAGGAATGTCATCTATGGGGTCACGATGGGTTGGTCCTGACTTTGCAACTAACAACAACACGCAACAAGTCAAGGAAGGCCAGGAGATCCACAGGAGAGCCAGAAATCAGACCCACCGGTGGGGAGAATGGGTGATCAAGCAAAGCTCCAAACGCCAGTTGGGTTAAATAGAAGTCCTTGTGGGTTTCCCATGGAATAAACTTCCAGCCAAGTTGGGATAGGATTTAATTTATTTTAATTTATTTATATATTAAACATCTTTTATACCTCACCCCCATCTCCTTCATAGAGAGGCTCTGGGGTGGTGGTGTCGTAGAGGGGCTCTTTAGATGGGACTCTTTTGGATGGCCATTAGCTTGGGCCACCCTAAGCCTTTTGGTTCAACTAGTCTTACCTGGGAGTAAGCCTCACCAACTCTGAATGGGTGAAATTGTAAAGTCACTAGACTCACTAGACCAACTAGACACACAAACAACTACACACAAGGACAGTCCCCTCCCATGCCATCACTCTGCTGACAACTAATACCCACAACACTTTCAAATAATTTACTAAGACTGTATTACTATTCTTCTTTTCTTCCTTATTAGTATCTATCTCTTCCAACTTATGACCATAGCCATGTTGCTTGTATCGTTCAATGTATATTGTTTTGATTTCTTTCCTAGTACGATTTGATAGCTTATTAGTAATCTTAACTATCACTAAGTGTT
Organism: Rhabdophis nuchalis; assembly: GCA_039707465.1. Taxonomy (NCBI): domain Eukaryota; kingdom Metazoa; phylum Chordata; class Lepidosauria; order Squamata; family Natricidae; genus Rhabdophis; species Rhabdophis nuchalis. The sequence goes on from CM077660.1 coordinate 5,003,951, forward strand.
GTTTCTTTTCATTCTCGATGAATATCTTTTTATTATCCTTATGTACACTGAGAGCATATACACCAAAGACAAATTCCTCATGTGGTCAATAAAGAATTCTAGTTCTACTTCTACTTCTACTTCTACTTCTACTTCTACTTCTACTTCTACTTCTACTTCTACTTCTACTCTATTCATTTTGCATATTCTATTCTATTCTATTCTACAACACATTTGTGCCTCTCTAAAGAGGTAATCTGTCAAATGGGTTTCAGACTTTCCTTCCCTTTCCATTCACATCCATCCAGCGCAATTTTCTTGGCAACTCAGATTTGCCATTGCCTCTTTTCTAGGGGTGAGAGAAAGTGACTGGCCCAAGCTTGGTTTGGCACCTAGGACGGGGCTAGAACTCGCAGTCCCCCAGTTTTTAGCTTGTGGCTCCTTCAACTACCAGACAGAGCTGGCTCTCACACTTTCTTGTAAGTAAGCTTTATTTGCAATGAGCTAGGGAGGTTTAAACACTGGCGATTGATTCCCCACTCAGAATATAATAGAATATATAATTACCGTAGCAAAAACTTTTCTAGAACCTTTTTTTTTTTTTTTTTGGTCTTAAGTTATTTTGTGAAATGAAGAACAACACAAATGTGGCCAATTCTAAACTGGCTCTTTTCAGACTCCAGAAGTGATTATTTTCCTTTGACCTGTTCAACTTTACCCTCAAAATCATACATTAACAGAGACGGAGGGAGAGAACGAGGCTCAAAGCTTCAAGGCAAGAGAGAGGCGAAGGCCAGATACTAACAGATCTTTCGCCTCGGCTTGACGGCTTGCTTATTTTGAGTGCGGCCCGGGTTTTCAGGTTTTCAGAGCTGTGTATATTCTTCATGGCCTGAACGTCTATTTTCTGCCTTTATATGGGTGGGTGGTGCGAAAGGGAAGGAATACGGCTAAAAGGAGGGTTGTAATGATTATCTTAATTAGTCTTGGTTTTCAAAATAATCGGGTGCCCCTGGAAAAACTGGAAATGAAAACAAACCTTCCCTTTCTTTTTTTTCTTTCATTCTTACTTTGTTTTCTACCTTCCTTCCTCTCTCTTTTTTCTTTCTCTTTCCCTCTCCTTCCATTCTTTCATCCATTCATCAACCCATTGCTTTCCTCTCTTTTTCTTTCCTTCCTTCTCCTTTGCTTCTCTCCCATCTTCCTTCCTTCCTTCCTTCCTTCCCATTCAATGTCAGATCAAGGCAAGCTCCTTCTTTCCTTCCTTCCTTCCTTCCTTCCTTCCTTCCTTCCTTCCCATTCAAGATGAAATCAAGGCAAGCTCCTTCCTTCCTTCCTTCCTTCCTTCCTTCCTTCCTTCCTTCCTTCCTTCCCATTCAATGTCAGATCAAGGCAAGCTCCTTCCTTCCTTCCTTCCTTCCTTACTTCCTTCCTTCCTTCCTTCCTTCCTTCCCATTCAAGATGAAATCAAGGCAAGCTCCTTCCTTCCTTCCTTCCTTCCTTCCTTCCTTCCTTCCTTCCTTCCTTCCCATTCAATGTCAGATCAAGGCAAGCTCCTTCCTTCCTTCCTTCCTTCCTTCCTTCCCATTCAAGATTAGATCAAGGCAAGCTCCTTCCTTCCTTCCTTCCTTCCTTCCTTCCTTCCTTCCTTCCTTCCTTCCTTCCTTCCTTCCTTTCCATTCAAGATGAGATCAAGGCAAGCTCCTTCCTTCCTTCCTTCCTTCCCATTCAAGATGAGATCAAGGCAAACTCCTTCCTTCCTTCCTTCCTTCCTTCCTTCCTTCCTTCCTTCCCTCCTTCTATATTTCCTTCCTTCCTCGTTTCTTTCTTTCCCTTCTTTCTCCCTACTCTGGCTCTCCCCCCCCCCCCAAAAAAAACAGCCCACGAACCTAAGTCAAGGCAGCCACAAGCGTTTTGATTTCTCTCCCCCTCTCTTCCCCCTCTCGCGACTTGATGAGCAGCAATAACGGAGGGGTGGAGTTGGAAAGCCCACAACTCCCTCCCCCCCCCCCGCGTATGGTTTCTGTTATTAAAAAAAAAGTCAACGGCTTCTTTTTTTGGAAAGTGAAGGGAGGGAGGGGGTGAGGCATAGCCAAAGGGAAGAAGAAGAAGAAGAAGAAGAAGAAGAAGAAGAAGAAGAAGAAGAAGAAGAAGAAGAAGAAGAAGAGAGAAGAGGAAGAGGAAGAGGAAGAGGAAGAGGAAGAGGAAGAGGAAGAGGAAGAGGAAGAGGAGGAAGAAGAAGAGGAGGAAGAGGAAGAGGAAGAAGAAGAAGAAGAAGAAGAAGAAGAGGAAGAAGAAGAAGAAGAAGAAGAAGAAGAAGAAGAGGAAGAAGAAGAAGAAGAAGAAGAAGAAGAAGAAGAAGAAGAAGAAGAAGAAGAAGAAGAAGAAGAAGAAAGAAAGATTTCCCAAGCTTTGATTCTAACGCCCTCCCCCTCCCCCCCCCCGCGGGCCTTTCCCCTTTCTCCCCCTTTTTAACTTGAGAAAGATGGATAGAAACTGGAGGCAGAATTCGAGAGGAGGGGCGAGACGAGACGGGAATAGGAGAGAGTCAAGAAAGAAACGACGGGGGGAGGAGGAGAAGGAAGGAAGGAAGGAAGGAAAGAAGGAAGGAAGGAAAAAAGGAAGGAAAAAAGGAAGGAAGGAAGGAAATCTTGGCGAGAGTGCATTTTTGTGCTTGGAAGAAGAAATAAGCGGGGGTGGGAGGGGAGGGGAGGAGAGGGAGAGGAAGGAGGTCTGCGAAAGGCCGGCCAGAGTCAGCCTCCCGTGTACAGCCGGAGCTGGTTGGCCAGCTTTTGCGCCCTGCAAGGCGCCGTTCCCTTCGCCTCGGCGCACCAGGCTTGCAGGCAGATCGTTCCCCCGCGCTCGCTTCTTTCTCTTTCTCGGGTCTCTCGGATTCCTCTTCCTCCCCCCCCCCCCCACTAAACCCCTACCCCCAACCCCTCGGGTCGCGGGGAAGCCAAACTGCTTCTGGAGGGGATCTCGCCCCTCCAACCCCCCCCCCTCTTCCCCCTGCCAAATCCCACCCGCCCCTCTCTTTCCAATTTCATTTTATTTCCCCCCCCTTCCCGTGCGCCTTTGGAGAGAACGAAGAAAAACGGTCTGCGGGGCGGGGGGGGGCAGAGGAACCCGAAAAAACTGCACCCACCGATCTTGGTGGGGGTGGAAGAGGAGGAGGAAGAGGAGCCGTGGGGGCTGATCGGCGTCGTTCTGCGCGTGCACGTGCCCGGCCAAGCAAGCGCGAGGAAGCGAGCGAGGGCGAGGAAGGGAAAGGGGGGCGAAGGCGCACGGCTGTTCCGGCCGTGGGAAGGAGGAGATCTGCGCTCTCTCGTGGAAAAAGGCCCCTATATTTTTTTTGCGACCGGGGTCCTCCTCTCCCGCTTCCCCGAGAGAGAGGATGGTGGCTCTTGCCGTCGCCGAGGCTGAAGCGACGGCCTGGAGGAGACCCCGCGTTGTGTGAGCGCGACAGTCGGAGAGGTGGGGGGGGGGGGGGAAGGAATCCGCGGGGATGCAGTGATTCGCCGCCGCCGGGCCAGAGGTAAAACGCACCTTCATCCAGCTTCGGGTGGCGCTGCCAGGAGCCAAGAGATATAAGGGGAGGGGGTGCGGGAGAAGGAGAGGGGGGCGATTGTGGGAAGGGAAGAGGGGGCTGGTGGCGGGGAAGGGGAGAAAGCTCCGGAGCAAGGCCTAGCCGCAGCTCCCCAGGCCGGCTCGGGAGATGCGGAAGGCGGCTCAAAGCAAAGCGCTTAAAAAAGGCAAAGGGGATCCCACCCCCCCCCCCCCCATTGTTTGCGCCTTTGATGCGACCAGGCCGCTCGGCCGAAGCCGGCTCGATCCAGCTGCCAGGCTCGGCCGAGCGGCCTGGTAAGCTTCCAAGCGGTGGCTGTGCGCCCCTCTTGCTCCAAACTTCAACCGGGGAAGGGAGAAAATAAAGGAAGGACCGGGGCTTTAGAAGGCGCGCATTGTTAAGCCTAGAAAGACGGGGCCCCCTGATTTTCTGGTCCCTTGCCTCTTTTAGATCGAAGGTCCCTTAAGACCCCTTCATCCCCCTCCCTCCCAACTCCCGGGGAAGAGAAACGTCGTGATGGACACACACACACACACACAAAACCCCAGAGCGCCTTCGCAGTGTGGCCGGTTCTTTTTTCCCCTCTCATCCAAAGCGGCGGTTTCCCCGAAGCCCCCTGCCTCCGGCGCGAGCGGTGGTCCCGCGAAAGACCCCTTTCCTCCACGCGAAAACGCCGCCTCCTGCTTCGGAGCTTCGCAAGTTGTCTTCGCAGGCCTTTCCTTACTCGGTCTTGGAAACCTCGTGGAGGCCGAGCTACAAAAAAAAATTAAAATGAAATTCCCCGAGCTCCTAATATTCCACCTTTGCTGGCTTTTCCTTCTTTTTGGAATAGCCGATTTCCAGAGAAGAGTGGAGAATTTAGCCGGTCTCGGTTGGAAATGACCTCGGTGCTCCCTCGGTCCTTAGCCAAGGGAGCTAACTCTCCCGTCCCATCAATTTCTCAAGTCACTCTCGCTTGCCTCGGAGGTCAGCTGGAAGCCAAAAGCTTTATAAATCCCGTCTGACGATATAGAATAGATAGATAGACAGACAGACATTCTATACCGCTCCCAATAATCTGGGTTCTCATTTCACCCACCTCGGAAGGATGGAAGGCAAATAGATGATAGATAGATAGATAGATAGATAGATAGATAGATAGATAGATAGATAGATAGATAGATAGATAGATAGATAGATAGATAGATAGATAGATAGATAGATAGATGATAGATAGATAGATAGATAGATAGATAGATAGATAGATAGATATACACATACACATACACAACACACACACACACACATATATGTGTATATGTATATGTATATGTATATGTATATGTATATGTATATGTATATGTATATGTATATGTATATGTATATGTATATGTATATGTATATTCCACTCTATATATTTTCCCCACCTCCTAGTTCAGCCCTATTGCCCTGAGCCCAACTCAGGCCAAAAGAGAATGTACTGTAGCTGAGAATTTATTCTGTTTTAAAAATCATTCAATGGAAAGGTTTATCCGTTGGAAGGAAAATGAAATCCAGCTCGCTTGAATATACAACCCAACCCTTGATGAAAATACAGAGGCCTTTTGTCCCAAAGCTGACCATTAATTGTGTTTGAGAAATTGATTTCCTAAAGTTTTAAAATGTGGTATATCTGTGTCTCTATATATGTATAAAATGTGTGTGTAGATAGATAGATAGATAGATAGATAGATAGATAGATAGATAGATAGATAGATAGATAGATAGATAGATAGATAGATAGATAGATAGATAGATAGATAATTAAAATATATTATATTTTAATATATTAAAATATTGTTCCCATCTCAAAGGTATAGATAAATAGATAATTTAAATATATTATACTACTTTGATATAATTGTTTAAATATTCCTCTTCCTTTACTAAAGCTTTAAAAAAACTCTATGAAGATTGAATAAAAGTATCGGTGTTTTGGTATGTGTATAAAATGTAGCTAGTTAGCCAGATAATATAGTATAATATATTTATTATACTAGTTTATTATAATTGTTTAAATATTCCTCTTCCCACACCAAAGGTTTTTTTTTAAAAAATCCTTTATTAAGATTGAATAAAAGTATTTATGTCTCGGTATGTGTATAAACTGTAGATGGGTGGATGGCTAGATAGATATAATTTAAATATATTATATACTACTTTAATATAGTTGTTTCAATATTCTTCTTCCCATCCCAAAGCTTTAAAAATATTCCCTTATTAAGATTAAATAAAAACTTTTGTTTTACTCTTTTAAAAGGCAGTCTGGCAGCATTAAAATCAATGTAATTTATTTCAGTTGGGCATTTTGCTTTAATTTGTTGTAGATTTGAATAAGTTCCCACATTCCCCCCACACCTTGTGAGTTAATAGGCCTTAACCGTAAGATTTTAATCAGGGTTTTATTTAGAATACGAGTACAGCTTTTTTATTTCTGTTCTTTTTTTTTAACTTCCAAGTAAATGTAGAAAACATTTCTTTGTCAATTTAGATTCCAAAACGGGCTTTTCTCTAGAATAAATTCCCCTGATTTTGACCAGCTTTCTTTCTGAATAGGCATATATAAAATTTAGATTTAATGTTATTTGGAAGTTCCTCTCTGTTTAGATTTTTGAAGGCTTGAATTTGGTTTAGAAGTCAAAATTACTCACAGGGAAGTGAATTACAGTATAAAGAGTGCTTGGTAGTAGGTAGGAATTTATTTATTTTATTGAGAAGTGACGTGGCTTAGCTTTCCTTCCTATATTTTGCTTCTTACTTTGTCTTCTTCTTCTTCTTCTTCTTCTTCTTCTTCTTCTTCTTCTTCTTCTTCTTCTTCTTCTTCTTCTTCTTCTTCTTCTTCTTCTTCTTCTTCTTTCTTCTTCTTCTTCTTCTTCTTCCAGGTATGACTGTGAAAAGGAAACATAAGGATAACATCCTAGGCTAAAATTCCCCGAGGCTAAATGTATAGACCTGATAATTGCGTGATGCTTGGGGATAAATTCATATTTTGTTCTTGAATGCAAAAGCTGAATTTCTCCCTGTCTCTTCCCCTTTCCTCCGGGTTGTAACTTACAACCTTCCTTCAGACATTTCTTACTCTTTGCCCAGAGTTCAATTTAGAGGGAAAAGCATACTTGTTTTTTCTCTCTCCCCCTTCCTTTCTAAAGGCAAAAATCCTTGCTGCTTTTCTTCCCCCTTCGCTTCTAGATGCAAAATAATGTAAAAATAAAAAGAAGCTACAGCAGGTTTAAAAAAAAACATTATTATAATTTGGCATTGTGGAAAGCAGGAATAAAAACTGAGAAAGGAGACAGGGAAGAGAACTTCCCTCCCCCAAACCCCTTCGGTTAGAAAACTTGTCTGGGACTGATCGAATATGAAGTTGACATGTGTTTTCTAGGCATACAATAATTCGTTGTCTGCTGTCTCTGCTTATGGAGGACTAGGAACTTGTTTTTCTCTTTCTTTTCCTCTTCGCTATCCATTTTCCTATTTGGCCTTCCTTCCTTCCTTCCTTCCTTCCTTCCTTCCTTCCTTCCTTCCTTCCTTCCTTCCTTCCTTCTACATTATTTTCCGAATGCACTAATTGTGTCTATACATACATACATGCATGCATGCATACATATGCATGCCTTAATATATTCTCAAATTTTACACCACCACCCCACGCAAGCACTCCTGGCCAAACACCGCAATGCAAACTCCACAGGCCCTTACTTAGAGACAACCTTAAACAATGAAACCGTTAATAATTGTATTCATACACGTTCATTCGATCTGACTAGTTTGGGGGTGCCTGCCTCACCCCCACTTTTCCCATGGAACATTGCTCTGTGAGGAAACAGCTCGTTTGACCAACAAAACCACAAGTGCCTTGTGTGAAATTGTGGGTCTAATGTACCCGGTGTGTATTTATGAGAGAGAGAGAGAGAGCAAAGATTTTAACAGAGGCATATTTTTTGTCTCTATAATTGTGTGTTGTAATTTGATGTTAAATATACAACCTCTAGAAAGGGAAGCCATAACACATGCACAATTTAGAATAATACATTTGGGGGGGGCACATTCACACAATTAACTAGCTTGGATTGAGGAACTGGGAGGTTTTTTTAAAAAATTTTTAGCCTATTTATAGGGACACACTGCCCTGATTTTAACCTGTTTTGCACGCTGCCCCATTTTGCAAGGCGACCATATGGCTGGTGCTGTTGTTACAGCAGGGTATCCTGGGAGGCAGAGACACAGCCATATTTGTGAACCCAAGTTTAATGTGTTGTGGGAACCCAACTTTAGCGGGTATACAGGTCGAAAAAAGTGTATATAACGCTAGTCATCTGTAAATCTAGATTTTCTATAACACACTCATCGGGCCGATATATATCCAGGTTGGGTTAATCTCTGGGCAGGATTATATTTCCTACTTCCAGCCAACCTGATGCCCCAATTCTAAACCCGTGACTGAATTTCCATCCCTAAGAGTGAGATTTTCAACCCCAATCTGGATTATTTTTCTTAACTCCAGGAATAGATACTTAAGATCATTCTCCCAGGGTACTTGCATTAGAACCCAGAAGACTGGTGTTGGCATCGTGCAGGAAGAATAGTTTAATATTCTCGCTGGTGCGCCAGTTTGTAATGTCATATTTTGGGGGATGGGGCGGGGGTGGGGGTGGTTAGGTGAGAAACATGCCTGCTGTCCATTTCTGGATGTCTGTGGCTCCCGTTGCTGGGTGGGGAAGGGACGGTTGTTTCTGGACCCACCATTGTTTGACTGTTTTAGTGGCTTTTGGCTGGTACAGATAGGGTGGCAAAGTTTGTGTGCCCCTCCCCACCCCACTGGCTTCTCAGGGCAGAAGAGGGTGGGGAGTCATGTGTGGGTCCCCCAGGCCTTTAGCCTCATCACTCCTCTCTGTCTTCCTGCAGTAGAGGTAGCCTGGACGATGGCAGGGGTGGAGGAAGAGTTCGCATTGACGGCCACGCCAGGGGATTCGCCTCCAAAACAGCTGAGCCCCGAAGACAAGGCAGATGGGCAGCTGGGGGGCACCAGTAGCAAGCAGCCGGCCTCGCCCCAGCCGGCCTTCACCCAGCAGGTAAGGAGGGCACGAGGGGGTGGGTGGGTTGGAGATGCTTGGCCTTGGCAATACCAATGGCAATAATAATAATAATAATAATAATAATAATAATAATAATAATAATAATAATAATAATAATAATTATTATTATTATTATTATTATTATTATTATTGTAGTAGTAGTAGTAGTAGTAGTAGTAGTAGTAGTAATAGTAATAATAATAACCTCAAATGGACTCTGTCTGATTAGCTCTCCTCCTTCTCTTTCTCTCTCTCTCTTTCCTTTCTCCTTCTCCTCTTCCTTCCCATTCTCCTTTTCTTCCTTCCTTCTGCTTCTGCTTCTACTCTTTTTCCTTTTCCTTCTACTCTTCCTTCCTTCTGCTTCTCCTTCTCCTCTTTCCCTTTTTCCTCCTCCTCCTCCTCTTCCCTTCTTCTTTTCCCCCCAATCTCTTTCCGTCTTCTGATTTGTCTTCCTTCTCTCTCTCTCTCTCTCTCTCTCTCTCTCTCTCTCTCTCTCTCTCTCTCTCTCTCTCTCTCTCTCTCTCTCTTCTTCGCTTTTCCTTCTTCCTTCTCCCTTCTCCATCGGGCAGCTTATAGAAATAATTAAAATAATTCTTTAGACGACGTTCATCCTTACTATTATTATTGTTGCCTGTCCAGAGTCTAAAGAATCTTCTGGGACATTATTCTCCTCTGGTAGGAGTTCTGCTTCGAAGTGGGCATTAGGAAAATCGAATTAGGACGGTATGTGTTGTGGTAGCCCAAGGTTTAGACTGGATTTGATGTGGTTGTGTGTGTGTTTTTTTTTAATCCACTCTATCATAGAGTCCTTCCCAAGGATTTGGTTAGGCAGATGTTGTTGAAATCATACTTTCGACCCCCATCAACATCTGCCTATTATCACGGTTCATTGCGCAGTCAGCCAGATGTTTTAGAGGGGATTTGGCCCTTTCATCCAGCTATGGAGCCCCTCCCCAAAGGGTCTGGGGCTAGGCTAGGCAGATGTGGATGTTCGGCGGTGCTAAAGGGATCCTTCCAAGGCCCTCGCAATTGACCTGCGGTGATTGTTGTCAATGCCCGCGGTGTTCCAGTGGCTCTCCAGATGTTTCGAAACTGCACCCCAGGCGCCTATTAAAATTATAATGATTAAGTCCAAAGGGGATGGTGGGGGTCCCGGGGCGGGGATGGCGCTGATGAGGAGGGTCCAGGTCTCCTAACCGCTCGCTCTTTCTCTCTCCCCCCCACCTCTGTTTTGAAATCCAAACATCCAAACAAAGAAAAGAGGCTTGATGGATCGCGGGGGACGGTCGCAGAGAAAGTTCTCTTGCGTCTGGGTTAAAAACAACAACAGCCGGTCCCTCTTGGGGGCTCCGGCAAGCGTTCTGTTTTTGCTCTCCTTCCGAGGAGGTGAGTGGGAGAGAGCGGTGAATTCCCCGCCGGCGGACGCCGGGCCTTGCCGTTTTCTTGACCCGGGAGAACGGCTCCTCCGCCAGTCTTCGTTAACGGGGCTCCGCGCAAACCCAGCGAGGAAGCCCCGAATCGCAAGTTTTGGGGGTGCCTTTTATTCTCTCTCTCTCTCTCTCTCTCTCTCTCTCTCTCTCTCTCTCTCTCTCTCTCTCTCTCTCTCTCTCTCTCTCTCTCTCCCCCCTGTAATTAATCCCGGAGGAAGCAGCAGCGATAGTCCAATCGTAGTTAGGTTGTTCCCGGAAACTACAGATTGGGATCCCCCGCGGATCTGAAGCAAAATTAATTTAGCCTTAGTCTTTCCAACCCTAGAACAAACCGTGGTTCCAGGATCCCTGTTAAAACCCACCCTCTGCCCTTCCTTCCTTCCCTCCCTCCCTCCTTCTTTCCTTATCATATTGCAAACATCCTTTCCTCCTACTTTCTTTCCTTCTTTCCTTAATTTACAAATTGCAAAGTTCCTCCATTCCTTCCTTTTCTTTCTTTCCTTCTTTCCTTAATTTACAATTGCAAAGTTCCTTCCTTCCTTCCTTCTTCCTTTCCTTCATTCTTCCTTTCTTCACTTCCTTCTTTCCTTAATTTACAATTGCAAAGTTCCTTCCTTCCTTCTCTTTTCTTTCTTTCCTTCCTTCCTTTGTTCCTTAATTTACAAATTGCAAAGTTCCTTCCTTCTTTCTTCTTTCTTTCTTTCCTTCCTTTTTTCCTTAATTTACAAATTGCAAAGTTCCTTCCTTCCTCCCTCCCTTCCCATATTGCAAGCGCATTTCCTTCCTTCTTTCTTTCCTTCTTTCCCTAATTTACAAATTGCAAAGTAAGTTCCTTCCTTCCTTCCTTCCTTCCTTCCTTCCTTCCTTCCTTCCTTCCTTCCTTCCTTCCTTCCTTCCTTCCTGGCATAACCATGTCTGAATCTCATTCAGGTAAAGGGCCTTTCGCCCTTCCACCAACCGCCAAAGGCAACTTGCTTTGTTTTAAATGCAAACAAGCTTTGGCCTTCAAAGTGGAAGTTAGATCTGGTCTCTTTTGCTGGTTTTTATTTCAAGTTTTCTTTCGCCTCCTGCGTTTCTCCTTAAGGGGGGGGGATTTTTCTAGGCATGGGTCCGCCTCTTTGTGGCTCCTTGCTCTCGGTCTTTCTGTCTGTCCTTGCAGAAGGAAGGCCAAAGTCAGCCTGTAGGCAAGACCCCCTGCATCCATCTTCACATGTACATTTCTGTTCCTAAGCGAGCTGCCTGCAGGATTTTCCTCTTGGAGCTGTTTTTATTTTTTGTTTTCTTCCCAAAGTCCCAACATCTGTTCATTGGTGATTAAGGATGAAGGCTTCCTTTCTAATCTCTCTCCTTGCCTACCAATTATGTGGGGGGTGGTGGAGGGAGGAAAGGAGAGAGAGAGGGATTACGTTTTTCCTTCTTAGAAGCTGGTTTGTCTACACACGACCTCGACCTCGGTGAAAGTATATTAAGTGTATATGCTGCCCGATTCCCAGTGATTTGTCATTAAGATGAGGATGAGAAAGCCAAATTGTGAATTGATTTCTTTCTTTCTTTCTTTCTTTCTTTCTTTCTTTCTTTCTTTCTTTCTTTCTTTTCCTTCTTTCTTTCTTTCTTTCTTTCTTTCTTTCTCTTCCTTTCTTTTCTCTCTCTCTCTCTCTCTCTTCCTTCCCCTGGGAGTCGCCAGCCGGAATTGACCGGCTGACGGCACCCTGAGGAGGCCCACTCTATGGGAGCAGACAGGTCGAAGGGAGGTGTGTGGGCAGGAGACGGTCTCGCTCTTGATAGAACCTGCCTTACAAAGGTAGGAGGACAGATGAAGAAAAGTCTTCAGTGGCCCAAATGGAGGCAGTTTGGCCTAGTGGGTTAAGGCGCCGAACTGGGAAACCATGAGTTCAAATCCCACCTTAGTCACGAAACCCAACTGGATGACTTTGGGCCTATCATCAGGATATTGGGAGTTCTAGTCCCGCCTTAGGCATGAGAACCCTCTTGGAACTGGTCCCTCTTTCTCTCTCAGACCAGCCCACCTTGCAGGGTTGTTGTTGCAGTAGGGAAAAAGAAAGGGGGAAGAAGAATTGATCAAGTTCAGCACCTTGAGTTACTTATAAAAACAATAAGAATACAAAATTCTATAAAAAATATGGGCCGAGTTGGTAGGATTTTGCCTATTAAGTTTTTCTTTTACATCATTTCATTTCATTTCATTTATTCGACTTATTAACCGCCCCCTCTCCCCGAAGGGACTTGGGGCGGTGCACAGGAAATATAAAAACACAATATATCACAAGATAAATACATAAATACTTAAAACTATATTAAATTTACACCCTGTGCTAAAATCTACCCTTGTCAAGATGGCAATTACATACTGTCTGTATTTATATATTATATTATTATACAATATGAGCAGTAAGTCGTATTATTTGAATAGAGTGGCATTTATACAGTATTAACGCTCTAGTATTTATATAACCCAAACCTTTAAAGATGAAGTAGCTTATAGCAATATGAACTGTGATTTCCAAAATGTCAATGTTTTCTTTTTGTTAATATTATTATTCATCTTAATACTGTACGTCAGGGGTCCCCAACCTTTGCAACTTTAAGTCTGAAGGACTTCAGCTCCCAGACTTCTCCAGCCAGCAAAGCAGGGGTCTCCAACCTTTGCAACTTTAAGTCTTGAAGGACTTCAGCTCCCAGACTTCTCCAGCCAGCAAAGCAGGGTCTCCAACCTTTGCAACTTTAAGTCTGAAGGACTTCAGCTCCCAGACTTCGCCAGCCAGCAAAGCAGGGGTCTCCAACCTTTGCAACTTTAAGCTGAAGGACTTCAGCTCCCAGAATTCTCCCAGCCAGCAAGCAGGGGTCTCCAACCTTTGCAACTTTAAGCTGAAGGACTTCAGCTCCCAGAATTCTCCAGCCAGCAAGCAGGGGTCTCCAACCTTTGCAACTTTAAGCTGAAGGACTTCAGCTCCCAGAATTCTCCAGCCAGCAAGCAGGGGTCTCCAACCTTTGCAACTTTAAGCTGAAGGACTTCAGCTCCCAGAATTCTCCAGCCAGCAAAGCTGGCTGGAGAATTCTGGGAGCTGAAGTCCTTCAGACTTAAAGTTGCAAAGGTTGGAGACCCCTGCTTGCTGGCTGGAGAATTCTGGGAGCTGAAGTCCTTCAGCTTAAAGTTGCAAAGGTTGGAGACCCCTGCTTGCTGGCTGGAGAATTCTGGGAGCTGAAGTCCTTCAGCTTAAAGTTGCAAAGGTTGGAGACCCCTGCTTGCTGGCTGGAGAATTCTGGGAGCTGAAGTCCTTCAGACTTAAAGTTGCAAAGGTTGGAGACCCTGCTTTACGTGGCTTCAATAGGGTGATGTTTATGCAGTGTTCAAGTTCTTGAGACTCTTTTAATTGGGATAACTGGATATATTTGCATCCCTATGGAATACCGCACTGGTTGTTCAGTGTGAAAAATGGTCACACGTCACTTTTTTCAATGCCGTGGTCATTTCAAACGGTCGCTATGCAAACCGTTGTAAGTCAAGGACTACCTGTATTTATTTTCGGTGCTTTCAATAACCCTCAACCCCTGGCACTAATAATAATTAGTAATTATAGTAATTATTAGTACTAATAATCCCTGCAAGCAGTGGTGAAATTCTTTTTTTATTTACTACCAGTTCTGTGGGCGTGGCTTGGTGAGCGTGGCAGGGGAAGGATACTGCAAAATCCCCCATTCCCTCCCCTCTCCAGGGGAAGGATGCTGCAAAATCTCCCTTCCCTCCCCACTCCAGGGAAGGATACCGCAAAATTCCCATTCCCTCCCACTCCAGGGGAAGGATGCTGCAAAATCTCCCTTCCCTCCCACTCCAGGGGAAGGATACTGCAAAATCCCCATTCCCTCCCTACTCCAGGGGAAGGATGCTGCAAAATCTCCCTTCCCTCCCACTCCAGGGGAAGGATACTGCAAAATCTCCCTTCCCTCCACTCCAGGGGAAGGATACTGCAAAATCTCCCTTCCCTCCCACTCCAGGGGAAGGATACTGCAAATCCCCATTCCCTCCCCACTCCAGGGGAAGGATACTGCAAAATCCCCATTCCCTCCCCACTCCAGGGGAAGGATACTGCAAAATCCCCATTCCCTCCCCTCTCCAGGGGAAGGATGCTGCAAAATCTCCCTTCCCTCCCCACTCCAGGGGAAGGATACCGCAAAATTCCCATTCCCTCCCACTCCAGGGGAAGGATGCTGCAAAATCTCCCTTCCCTCCCACTCCAGGGGAAGGATACTGCAAAATCCCCATTCCCTCCCTACTCCAGGGGAAGGATGCTGCAAAATCTCCCTTCCCTCCCACTCCAGGGGAAGGATACTGCAAATCTCCCTTCCCTCCCACTCCAGGGGAAGGATACTGCAAAATCTCCCTTCCCTCCCACTCCAGGGGAAGGATACTGCAAAATCCCCATTCCCTCCCCACTCCAGGGGAAGGATACTGCAAAATCCCCATTCCCTCCCCACTCCAGGGGAAGGATATTGCAAAATCCCCATTCCCTCCCTACTCCAGGGGAAGGATGCTGCAAAAATCCCCATTCCCCTCCCCTCTCCAGGGGAAGGATACTGCAAAATCCCATTCCCTTCACACTCCTCTCTTCTTTCCCCCCTTCCTAACCTCTCTCCTACTCTTACTTCTCCTCCTTGTCTTCCTCTCCCTTCCTCTTTCTTCTTTCCCTAACCTTTCGGGGGGGGGGGGAAAAATATTCAGGAAATCTCCAGCCCGTCCTATTATAGCTCCTTCTATTTTGATGCTTGGGGCTTATCAGCGCTGCTGGTATCAGAGAGTTCCCAGCGGCTCTCACGGCCGCCGCCGCCGCGAACGACTCTGAAAATGCGGGGTGTTGGGCCACCCCCCTCCCCTAAACCCCCTCCCCATTTGGGGAGAGATAATGCCCAAATTCTCTTGAGCTGCCCAGGGATAAGGCCAAAGACAGAGCAAACTCGAAGTTATCACTGGAGGGAGGCGGACACACACAATAACCCCAGACTCTGGTTCCCACCCACCCCCACCGCCAGTCCATTCACACGTAAATCTTCCCCTCCCCGGATTAAGCCCCGAGAATGGAACGCCCCGAAGGCTACACCGATCTACAGTACGGTGAGAAGGATGCCTTTGGCAACTCAAATGTTGACTTTGAAAGGGGGAGCGCACCGGGGGGGTGAGAACGGGCTTCACGTGTATTGGAAAAAGAACTGGATCCAACTTGGCACGTGTGTTTCGGGAGAGAGACCTGTGGAAATTTGCGCGCGACGGCCCGCAGGCGGCCCGAGGAAAAAAAGTGCTGGTTGGGAATGAAAACAAGTGCGCGTTGTAAGAGCACGTGTGAATGAGGTGGTGTTTATTTGCGTGTTTTTCATTTTCACCCCACTTGGGTGCATTTCCTTCTTGGAGTAGGGGGTCCTGGGTGAAACCCCTTGGATATCTTTGTAGCTGTATGTTCTTCTGGTTTTATATAGATTCATTTGTTAGTTGACAGTTTGTACTGAGTAATCATCTCAGTAATCAAAATGTAATGTTATATACATACATACATACATACTTACATACATACATACATATATACATACATACCAGTTATATAATGTGTATATTTGGGTTTCCCATAGAAGCATATTTATGGGAGAGAGGGAGGGAAGGAGGGAAGGAGAGAGAGAGAGAGAAGGAGAAGGAGAGAGACAGACAAGGAGAGGGAGGGAGGGAGAGAAAGAGAGAGAGAGAAAGGAGAGAGAGAAAGAGGAGCGAGAAGGAGAGAGAAGGAGAGAAGGAGAATGAGAGGCAGACAGAGAGGGAGGGGAAGAGAGAGAGATATGATAGACATGATAGATATATAGAGATAAGATGATTGAGAGAGGGGGCGGGAAAGAGGGAAGGAAGGAGAGAGAGAGAAAGGAGAAAGAAAAGAGACAATGAGAGAGAGAGAAGAAGTGAGAAAGAGAAGGAGAAAGAATGAGAGAGAGAGAGGCAGAGAGCAAGAGAAAAAGAAGGAGAGAGAGAGAGAGAATGAGAGAGAGAGAGGCAGAGAGTGGGAGAGAGGAGGGAGAGAGAGGGAGAGATGGAGAAATGATTTTTTTTTGGTATTTTTTTCTTTCCAGGGAATGGAAGGAATCAAAGTATTTTTACATGAACGAGAGCTATGGCTCAAATTTCACGACGTGGGAACTGAAATGATTATAACCAAAGCTGGAAGGTAAGATCCAGAGAGACCAAGGGAAGGGAGGAGAATCTCCAGAAAAGACAGCATTTATCATGAAATAAGTTATGTTTTAAACAGTTGATCTGCGATGAGAGTGAACCAGATGCATTTAAACATGCATTCTTAAGGAAAAATTCTTCCTTCCTTCCTTTCACAACACAACACAACACTAAGTGGAGGCAATAGATATTTCTACACAAGCATATATATTCAATCTATAAAAATGTGTTAATATATTTAAATTCTACCCCCTCATATTTTCTTCCCTTTCCTTCCATCCCATATTTTCTCTTCTCTTCTCTTCTCTTCTCTTCTCTTCTCTTCTCTTCTCTTCTCTTCTCTTCTCTTCTCTTCTCTTCTCTTCCTTCCCTTCCCTTCCCTTCCCTTCCATCCCATATCATATTTTCTCTTTCTTTTCTTTTTTTCTTCTCTCCTCTCCTCTTCCCTTCTCTCTTCTCTTCCACTTCCTTCCTTCCTTCCTCCCTCCCTCCCTCCCTCCCTTTCTCTTCTCTTCTCTTCTCTTCCATCCCATATCATATTTTCTCTCTCTTTTTTCTTCTCTCCTCTCCTCTTCTCTCTTCTCTTCCTTCCTTCCTCCCTCCCTCCCTCTCTCCCCTTCCTTCTCTTCCCTTCCCTTCTCTTCCCTTCCATCCCATATCATATTTTCTCTTCTCTTTCTTTTTCTTCTCTCCTCTCCTCTTCCCTTCCCTCTCTCTTCCACTTCCTTCCTTCCTTTCTCCTCCCTCCTCCCTCCCTCCCTCCCCTCCTTCCCTTTCTCTTCTCTTCTCTTCCCTTCCCTTCTATATCATATTTTCTCTTCTCTTCTTTTTTTTCTTCTCCTCTCCTCTTCTCTCTTCCTTCCTTCCTTCCTTCCTTCCTCCCTCCCTCCCTCTCTCCCTTCCTTTCTCTTCTCTTCCCTTCCCTTGCCCTACATTGTCATGAATTGATTCTTCCTCCCCTCTAATGGGCTCTGGGAATACCTTGAGGAACAAGAGGAAGAGCTTCAGCCAAGGCAACTGTCAGATAACAGAAACCTGAGTCCAGAGCAGAAATGTAATCGAAGAATGTGCCTCAGACAAGCCCCTCCCTCATTCCCAGACATATGCAGGAGAGGAAGAGGAAACAACATTAGGATTGGGAATCACACTTGGAATATTGCATCCAGTTTTGGTTCCAAACATAACGATTCCAATCATCTCAAATGTCACACTTCCGTTGTGTGTTCCTATGGTTTGTGTACAGACTTGTCCATCTTACTGTTGAATGTTACGATACGGGCCCCCGTTCCAGGACATTTGTTTCTAACTAGAAGGACATTTCTAGTTAGACATTTTTAGCACAGGGCACTTTAAATTTAATTTTGATTTTACTCTGTAGCCTTATTTATTATACGTCCATTTTATTAATATGTTTGTATTTCCGCTTTTAATTTCCTGTGCACCGCCCTGAGTCCCTTCGGGAAGATAGGTGCGGTATAAAAACAAAACAAAATAAAATAAAATAAATTCCTTTCTTGTCCTTTGGTTACTTTTAGACGAATGTTTCCGAGCTACAAAGTGAAAGTCACTGGACTGAACCCCAAAACGAAGTACATCCTCCTCATGGACATCGTACCCTCGGATGACCACCGTTACAAATTTGCAGATAATAAATGGTATGTCATTAGAATGGGACGCAGCAGCTCAGGGCTAAGGCGCTGAGCTTGTCGATCAGAAAGGTCAGCAGTTTGACATGTTCGAATCCCTAGCGCCGCGTAACGGAGGGAGCTCCCATGACTTGTCCCAGCTCCTGCCAACCTAGCAGTTCGAAAGGACGTAAAGAACGCAAGTAGAAAAACAGGACCCATCTTTGGTGGAAGGTCACTGTTCTCTGTGTTGCCTCTTGAAAAAGCTCCTACATGAATATAATGATGAGAATAGCTTGGGAATCATAACCAGGTCTACATCTCGGCAAAAAAACTAGGATGGGGAGGGTTGGGGTTTAAAAATACAGTTACTATATATGTATACTTTTTTTTTCTTTTAAAAAAAGAAGGAGGAAGATATACGTTAAAATTAAATATGTATATTGAAAATGGAATTTATAAAATACCATCGACATAAAATGGAGCTTGCTCAGGGGCTGAAATACACCAAGTAAATGAGAGGAAGAGTGCGGAAGAGAGGAGAGAGGTAAGGGGAAGAAGAGAGGGATAGGAGAGAGGGCAGGGGGGAAGAGGAGGAGAGAAAGAAGGAGTGGAGAGAGGAGAGAGAGGAGAGAGGTAAAGGAAGAAGAGAGGGATAGGGAGAGAGGGCAGGGGGGAAGAGGAGGAGAAAAAGAAGGAGAGAGGAGAGAGGTAAGGGAAGAAGAGAGGGACAGGAGAGGGCAGAGGGAAGAGGAGGAGAGAAAGAAGGAGTGGAGAGAGGTAAGGGAAGAAGAGAAGGATAGGAGAGAGGGCAGGGGGGAAGAGGAGGAGAGGAAAGAAGGAGTGAGGAGAGAGGTAAAGGAAGAAGAGAAGGATAGGGCAGGGGGGAAGAGGAGGAGAGAAAGAAGGAGTGGAGAGAGGAGAGAGAGGAGAGAGGTAAAGGAAGAAGAGAAGGATAGGGAGAGAGGGCAGGGGGGAAGAGGAGGAGAGAAAGAAGGAGTGAGGAGAGAGGTAAAGGAAGAAGAGAAGGATAGGAGAGAGGGCAGAGGGGAAGAGGAGGAGAGAAAGAAGGAGTGGAGAGAGGAGAGAGGTAAAGGAAGAAGAGAAGGATAGGAGAGAGGGCAGAGGGGAAGAGGAGGAGAGAAAGAAGGAGTGGAGAGAGGAGAGAGGTAAAGGAAGAAGAGAAGGATAGGAGAGAGGGCAGGGGGGAAGAGGAGAAAAGAAAGAAGGAGTGGAGAGAGGAGAGAGGTAAAGGAAGAAGAGAAGGATAGGAGAGAGGGCAGAGGGGAAGAGGAGGAGAGAAAGAAGGAGTGGAGAGAGGAGAGAGGTAAAGGAAGAAGAGAAGGATAGGAGAGAGGGCAGAGGGGAAGAGGAGGAGAGAAAGAAGGAGTGGAGAGAGGAGAGAGGTAAAGGAAGAAGAGAAGGATAGGAGAGAGGGCAGGGGGAAGAGGAGAAAAGAAAGAAGGAGTGGAGAGAGGAGAGAGGTAAAGGAAGAAGAGAAGGATAGGAGAGAGGGCAGGGGGGAAGAGGAGGAGAGAAAGAAGGAGTGGAGAGAAGAGAGAGGTAAAGGAAGAAGAGAAGGATAGGAGAGAGGGGCAGGGGGGAAGAGGAGGAGAGAAAGAGGAGTGAGGAAAGAGGTAAAGGGAAGAAGAGAGGGATAGGAGAGAGGGTGAGGGAGGAGGAGGAGAAAAAGGAGTGGAAAGGGCAGAACAATGAATCCATGGAACAGCTGGCCTCCAGAAGTTGTGGGTGCATCCAACACTGGAGGTTTTGAAGAAGAGATTGGACAACCACTGGTCTGAAATGGTAGAGGGCCTCCTGCTTGAGCAGGGGCTGGACTGGAAGACCTCCAAGGTCCCTTCCAACTCTGTCATTGTGTCATTCAGACAAGAGTTGTTTATCAGCGGTCACCAACTGGTGATCCACGAGAAAATGTTGGTGGTCCTCAGAAAAACTATTTGCATTGTTTATATTGCACTAAATCAGGAGGTCTTCAAACTACGGCCCTGGACAGATACGTGCAATGAACGCTTGTGTTGCTGCAGAGAGTCTCCCCCTTCGGGGTCTTTTTGTGGGGGTCAGAGTGGGGCAGGAATTCCGACTTGGGGTCTGCTTCAGCCTCCTGGTGGGGGCTTTGGGCGAAGGCTGGAGGGAAGTGGCGAAGAGCCGGAGGGCCTCATTCCAGTGGGACTGCATCCTGGCCTGGAACTGGCTGACCATCTCAGCCCGCTGAGCCTCCAGGGGCCGGCACCTGGCCTTGCACTCCCGCAGGTCTTCCCTCTGCTTGGACAGCTTATGCTCCTAGTCCTCAGTGAGGCGCTTCTGCTGAGCCTCCTTCTCGGTTAGATCCAATTCGAACTGAGCTGTTTTGCCAACTCTTTCTCCTGGGGGCTGCTTAGCTCCAGCAACTGCTTCCTGTCATGGGCCCTAAGGAGCCCAGTGGGCAGGAGAGGAGGGGCTGGAAGGGGAGGGATGAGTAGAGACCAGCGTGAGTGACATTGGGTTGGCCACACCCATCCAGTCACATGACACATAGCCATGCCCACTCAGCCGGTCATTAGGCAGATCATATTAGTGGTCCACTGGATTTAAAATGGTGAATTCAGTGGTTCCTGAGGCCCGAAATGTTGGTGACCCGTGGTTTAGGAAGTCTTTTCATCTCTCCATCCTTTGCTGCCCTGCCCGTTTCTGATTTCTCAAGAGGTTAAGGGTCAAGCAAAGAGGAAACAAGGGAAGTACAAACTCCCAAATGTTGTGTTGCTTTTGATAGGTCAGTAACTGGGAAGGCTGAACCGTCCATGCCTGGAAGATTGTATGTCCATCCAGATTCACCAGCTACCGGGGCCCATTGGATGAGACAGCTGGTTTCCTTCCAAAAGCTCAAGTTGACCAATAATCATCTCGACCCATTCGGCCATGTAAGTATGACTTAGCTGTTCCAGGCTGGCATTAGAGTTTGAGCAGATCCCTACCTCTTGAAGTTGTAGCTGTAGTAGAGGACTGGTGGCTATCAGAATCGCATCAGGGTAGAGCAGAGGTCTCCAACCATAGCAATTTTAAGACTTGTGGACTTCGACTCCCAGAATTCCTCAGCCAACATGGCTGATTTGTCGCTTTAGAGGATATAACTGCTAATGGCTATCAGAATCACATCAGAATAGAGCAGAGGTCTCCAACCATAGCAATTTTAAGACTTGTGGACTTCAACTCCCAGAATTCCACAGCCAACATAGGGAATTCTGGGAGCTGAAGTCCACAAGTCTTAAAAGTTGCCAAGTTTGGAAATGCCTGGTTTAGAGTGCTTTAGGTGCCCTAATGAATAATCCCAATCTGAATGTCTTCATGTGGACCTTAATTCAAGCATGAAAGCCACCATTTCTTATAAAATGGTGGCTTTCATGCTTCAATTAAGGTCCACAAGTTAGTTAGTTAGTTAGTAAGGTCCACAAGTTAGTTAGACCAAGAACTAACTCCAACCAATATATTCTCAGAAAATTTA
Organism: Rhabdophis nuchalis; assembly: GCA_039707465.1. NCBI lineage: Eukaryota > Metazoa > Chordata > Lepidosauria > Squamata > Natricidae > Rhabdophis > Rhabdophis nuchalis. The sequence continues at coordinate 5,025,365 of CM077660.1, forward strand.
TTCAGTTTTTTACTACCAGAATCTGGTCAACTGACGTCCAGCACTACATTGGTGCCAGATAAGAATCCATGGAATTCAGGAGAGGTTACACCTGCATCGCTTAGGATGGCAATGTAAAAACTCCAAGCTAATGGCACATTTGACACCACCCTAAGCTCTGCCTGCTTTTTTCCTACATACTGTATTTTTCGGAGTATAAGGCACACCTTTTCCCCCCCAAAAAGAGGGTGAAAATCTGGGTGTGTCTTAGATACTAAATACTTAGATACTGGGCAAAAACCAGGGCAGTTTTCACAAAAATGGGGTTTTTTTGCCCCCCGCAGCCCCCAGGAGCACTTTGCAGGCCTCTCAAACTCTCTGCATGCCCTGTTTTTTCACAAAAAAATGAGGGGTGCAGAGGGTTTGGGAAGTCTACCGAGTGCAAAAACTTTGTTTTTTTAAATTTACATCTTCAAAATCTTGATATGTCTTATAGTCTGGTGTGTCTTATACTCCGAAAAATACGGTATATCTGTGGGGCTGACTCAACTGTTAGGCAGAAGGTGGAGCCCCATGGTCAGTGATGGAGGCAAAGAGATCAAAGTAGGAGACTCTTCATGTCCAGTTTTGCTTTAGGTATGAAGATATCCCAACTTTTTTACATTGGGATGCAACATTTAAACAATGTGACGCTTGTCAGCGTTGACCTATGGAAAAGTCAAATAATGTTAAACTTGCAATAGTCTTAACCTAAAGTGTAATTGATACTGACAAGAACAAGTCTTCATTTCTTCTTTATTAAGTTACCCAATCACAAGAGTCTCAAGAACTTTAACACTATATAAATATCACTGTATTGAAGCCACGTAAAGTATTAAGAGGAATAACAATATTAGCAAAAGGGAAAAGGGAAAAAAAAAACATTGACATTTTGGAAACCACAGTTCATATTGATATAAACTACTTCTTTACCTTTAAAGGTTTTGTTTATATAAACACTAGAGCGTTAATATGGTATAAATGCCACTCAATTCAGGTCATACGATGCACTGCTTATATTGTATAATCTATATAAATAAAAATGTAACAAGAGTTTGTTCAAAACCGCTAATCTCTGAAAGTCCTGCACCGATTGCTTTCAAATTTTCACACCACGTTCCTTTCAAGTACGGCACCAATGATATGTGTATAGATTGTGTGGATGTCACACCTGTGCCAGGTACATGCCACGGAAATGTAAAAAATTGTAAAAAAAGGTAGGTAGATGGATACAGAGAGAGCAGTGGGCCACAGGTATTATGTCATCCTTTATGACATAAAATACTCTGTCCATAAGATACAGTAGGTAGGTAGGTAGGTAGGTAGGCAGCTATAGGGATAGAGAGAGGGAGGGATAAATGCGGTAGGTAGGTAGGTAGGTAGGTGGATAGGGAGAGGGAGGGAGAAATACAGTAGGTAGGTAGGTAGAGAGACAGAGGGAGAAATACAGTAGGTAGGTAGAGGGAGAGAGAGGGGGAGAGGGAGAAATACAGTAGGTAGGTAGGTAGAGAGACAGAGGGAGAAATACAGTAGGTAGGTAGAGGGAGAGAGAGGGGGAGAGGGAGAAATACAGTAGGTAGGTAGGTAGAGAGACAGAGGGAGAAATACAGTAGGTAGGTAGGTAGAGAGACAGAGGGAGAAATACAGTAGGTAGGTAGGTTGGGGGTTATACAGTGGTTGTGTGTATGTGTTTGTGTGTGCAGATGTAGATCTACACACAGATTGGTTGGCCATTTAACCAGACTGGGCCACAGCTGGCTGGGAATGGCTAGTATAATATATAAATACAGACAGTATGTAATTGCCCTCTTGATGTAAAAAACCTTAGCAGACAGAATTCTACGAACTCAGCCCATATTTCTTTTATAAAATTTTGTATTATTATTTTTATAAATAACTCAAGGCGCCGAACATGACCAATATGCCTTCCTCCTCTTATTTTGCCCATAACAACAACATGAGTGGGTTGGGCTGAGAGGGAGGGAGGGAGGGAGGGAGGGAGAGAGAGAGGGGGGGGGAGGGAAAGGGAGAGAGAGAGAGAGAGGGACTGGTTCAAAATCACCCACCCAGTGTTCATGGCTAAGACCAAACTACAACTCACCATCTCCTGGTGATTGGTCCAAAATCACCCAGCCAGCTTTCCTGCCTAAGGCGAGACTAGAACTCACCGTATCCTGCTGATTGGTCTAAAATTACCCAGCTAGTTTTTCTGCCTAAAGCAAGACTAGAACTCACCGTCTCCTGGTGATTAGTCCAAAGTCACCCAGCTAGTTTTTCTGCCTAAAGTGGGACTAGAACTCACCATCTCCTGGTTTCTAAAATGGTGCCTTAACTACTAGACTAAACTGGTTCTTTCTTTCTTTCTTTCTTTCTTTCTTTCTTTCTTTCTTTCTTTCTTTCTTTCTTTCTTTCTTTCTTTCTTTCTTTCTTTCTTTCTTATTTTCTTATTTTCTTATTTTCTTTCTTTCTCTTTCTTTCTTTCTTTCTTTCTTTCTTTCTTTCTTTCTTTCTTTCTCTCTCTCTCTCTCTCTCTCTCTCTCTCTCTCCCTCCCTCCCTCCCTTCCTTCTTTCCCTCCCTCCCTCCCTCCCTCCCTCCCTCCCTCTCTCCCTTCCTTCCTGCCTTCCTTCCTTTCTCTTTTTGGTTCCACCCAGTATCAGTTCCTGCTTCATATTAACTGCAGTGCTATTGGTGAAATCTGTTGCAATAAAATAAATCTTTTCCAAATCCAATGACAGTGATTAGCTGGAAACATTTATTAGCTTTCTTGGCTAATGGTTTGCCATTGGCTTCTTCTGCATTTTTTTTTTTTTTTAAGATTCCCAATCTAATCTCCAGTCCTGGGATGCTCTGCCAAATTCTAACCAAGCCTGACCCTGTTTTAAGTTTGGAGAACAGCAGGTGGTCTCGTTCAGCAAATATAAGCCTTTCTGGAATTGATACTCTTAATTCCTTTCCTCCTTCCAATGATAAAGTACTTTGCTTTGGATGCTTTAATCTGATTCACCTACCCTGCTGCTTTAAAAGAAATGGATCTCAGTTTCCCAAGAACTACAGGATAGAGTACAGCATAACAGAGCTGGAAGGGGCCTTAGAGGTCTTCTAGTCCAACCTCCCTACACAAGCAGGAGACACCATTCCAGATAAATGGCTATCCAACATCTTCTTAAAGACTTCCAGTGTTGGGGCATTCACAACTTCTGGAGGCAACTTCTGTTCCACTGGTTAATTGTTCTCACTGTCAGGCAATTTCTCCTCAGTTCTAGGTTGCTTCTCTCCTTGATGAGTTTCCACACGTTGCTTCTTGTTCTGCCCTCAGGTGCTTTGGAGAATAGCTTGACTCCCTCTTAGCAGAATAACAGAGTTGGGAGTGACCTTGGGTGTCTTCTACTCCAACCTCCTGGCTCAAGCTGGAGACCCTATTCTCTTCGAGACAAATGGTTGTCCAATCTCTTCTTGAAAGCCTCCACAACTTCTGGAGGCAACTTCTGTTCCACGGATTAATTGCTCTCATTGTCAGGAAATTTCTCCTTAGTTCAAGGTTGCTTCTCTCCTTGATGAGTTTCCACCCGTTGCTTCTTGTTCTGCCTTCAGGTGCTCTGGAGAATAGCTGGACTCCCTCTTAGCAGAATAACAGAGTTGGGAGTGACCTTGGGTGTCTTCTACTCCAACCTCCTGGCTCAAGCTGGAGACCCTATTCTCTTCGAGACAAATGGTTGTCCAATCTCTTCTTGAAAGCCTCCACAACTTCTGGAGGCAACTTCTGTTCCACGGTTTAATTGCTCTCACTGCCAGGAAATTTCTCCTTAGTTCCAGGTTGGTTAGTTTCCATGCATTGCTTCTCGTCTTGCCTTCTGGTGTTTTGGAGAACAGGTTGTCCTCCCTCTCCTTCATGACACCCCCTCAAGTATTGGTAGACAGCTATCACATCCCTCTCAGTCCTTCTCTTTGTGAGACAAGACCTAGGCATTTCCCACCAATGGTTCATCCTCTGTTTTAGCTTCCAAACCCCTCCAAAGTCGTGAAGGATTTGTGTGCCTTTCAAAATTAAAAAGAAAGGAAGGAAGAAAAGAAAAGAAAGAAAGGAAGGAAGGAAAGAAAGAAAGAAAGAAAAAAAGAAGGAAAAGAAAAGAAAGGACGGAAGGATGGAAGGAAGGAAGGAAAGAAAGAAAGAAAAAAGAAAGAAGGAAGGAGGAAGGAAGGAAGGAAAGAAAGACAGAAAGAGAAAGAAAGGAAGGAAGAAAAGAAAAGAAAGAAAGGAAGGAAGGAAAGAAAGAAAGAAAAAAAGAAGAAAAAGAAAAGAAAGGACGGAAGGATGGAAGGAAGGAAGTAAGGAAAGAAAGAAAAAAGAAAGAAGGAAGGAGGAAGGAAGGAAGGAAAGAAAGACAGAAAGACAGAAAGAAAGGAAGGAAGAAAAGAAAAGAAAAAAGGAAGGAAAGAAGGAAAGGAACTAAGAAAGGAAGAAAAGAAAGGTAGGAAGGAAGGAAGGAAGGAAAGAAAGAAAGAAAGAGGAAGGAAGGAAGAAAGAAAAAGGAAGGAAGGAGGGAAGGGAAGGGAAAAAAAGAAGAAAAGAAAAGAAAAGAAAGAAAGAAAGAGGGAGGGAGGAAAGAGAAAGAAGGAAGGAAGGAAGGAAAGGAAGGAAGGAAGGAAGGAAAGAAAGGAAGGAAAGAAAGAAGGAAGAAAGAAAAGAAGGAAGAAAGAAAGAAAGAAAGAAAGAAGAATGAAATCCTGCAATCAAAACACATCAAGCCATCACAACCTGAATTATCCACCGAGCTTCGTCGCATCGACGCCTTGATTAACTTGAAGCTTGCGCATTGAAGTCCCGCCAACTGAGTGCTTAACCACGAATCAGGTTGGGCTTAAATTGATGGAAGCGAGGCGGTTGAGGGGTGTCGGGCGGCCGCCACAATCTGTCAACAGTTGACTCTAATTGAAGGCTTGCCTCTCCAAGTGGCACTCATGGACGCGTGGAGTGTGTGTGTGTGTGTGTGTGTGTTTGGGGGGGGGGGATAGGGGGAGATGAAAAGGAAGGCGGCCAGGCCTTGTAAACCAAATCAGTACAATGTGTTAAACAATCTGGGAACCCGGAATGGAGTCGAGCCCAGCCCAAGTTCCCGTTTGAATTAATCCGACGGCTGGCTCCATTCCTAGCGGTCATAAATCAGAAGAAAAGGAGCGCTTCCCCAACCCCCCCACCCCAAAAAAAAAACCAACACAGAGCAGGACTTCATTTGAAACATGTCTGGTTGGTTCTTAACTCCACCAGGGTTTAAATAAAAACAACAACCCGACAACCTCCATGGAGTTTTTCAGTTTTTGTTTTTGTTTTAAATTTGTTTGGGGTCTTTTTTTTAAGCCCCCAAATCTCTTCCACATTTGAAGCATTCTCCCCTGCAGACAAAACAAGTCAAGATCTCATCGAAGGCAAAGAGAGCCAACTCAGAAGACCGATTGGGGTGTGTGTGTGTGTGTGGGGGGGGGGGGTTGGCTGGCTATGTGTGGAATGGGGGTGGGTTTTTTGGGGTTTTTTTTAGCCTGGAAGTCTGCTCATCCTTTCTCCAAGCAATTATCCTGATCTGCAGGATTTGGAATGTCGTATCCAGTTTTGGTCACCACGATGTAGAAAAGATGTGGAGACTCTAGAAAGAGTGCAGAGAAGAGCGACCAAGAGGATCAGGGGACTGGAGGCTCAAACATATAAACAATGGTTGCAGGAACTAGGGATGTCTAGTTGAATGAAAAGAAGGACCAGGGGAGACAGGATAGCAGTCTTCCGATATCTCAGGGGTTGCCCCAAAGAAGAGGGAGTCAAGCTATTCTCCAAGGCACCCGAGGGCAAGACAAGAAGCAATGGGTGGAAACTAATCAAGGAGAGAAGCAACCTAGACAATAAGAAGAAATTTCTTGACAGTGAGAACAATTAATCGGTGGGACAACTTGCCTCCAGAAGTTGTGAATGTTTCATCACTGGAGGCTTTTAAGAAGAGACTGGATGTTCATTTATCTGGAATGGTATAGTGTCTCCTGCTTGAGCAAGGGGTTGGACTAGAAGACCTCCAAGGTCCCTTCCCACACTATCATTCTGTTATTGACCCTCATGCTATCCAACTGTTTCCTAAGGTGTTCTGGCTGGACTAGAGAGAAGCGAATCCATGCAAGCTTTTTCCGTCCTTCCACCCCACAGCTGAAGCTTCAGGTCTTCTCCCCTTTGAGTCCTTCTACGTTTCTTCATTGTCTTTTCTCTCTCTCTCTTGGGTTCTGTTTCCCGTCTAGCAGAATCATCTTGACTGGCCCTTCCGAGTGTTTCAGCCCATATTACAAAAATTACTTAGAACTAAGGAGGAATTTCCTGACAGTGAGAACAATTAACCAGTGGAACAACTTGCCTCCAGAAGTTGCGAATGCTCCATCGCTGGAGAAGAGATTGGACAGCCATTTGTATGGAATGATAGAGGGTCTCCTGCTTGAGCAGGCGGTTGGACTAGGAGACCTTCCAAGGTCTCTTCCAATTCTATTCTTATTTTGAAGCCACTAGGTTCACTCTCTTAATTCTCATCTGCTTGCCTCAGTGGTGGGTTTCAAAATTTATTAGAACCTCTTCTGTAGGTGTGGCCTGCTTTGTGGGAGTGGCTTGCCGGCCATGTGACTGGGTGGGAGTGGCTTGCCAGCCATGTGATGGTGGGAGTGGCTTGCCAGCCATGTGACTGGGTGGGCGTGGCCAACTTGTAAAATGTCAGGAAACTCACTTAACAATGCTCTTGCTTAGGCAACCAAAATGTTGGCTCAGGAACTCTGGCATTTGAAGCACGCAAGTCTTAAAGCTGTCGAGTGACAAGACCCTCGCACCCCTCACCCTTTAGAAAAACAAACCAACCCAGGGGTGTTCAAACTTGACCGCTTGAAGACTCGTGGACTTCAACTCCCAGAATTCCTCCTCCAGATATGTTGGCTCAGGAACTCTGGCATTTGAAGCACGCAAGTCTTAAAGCTGTCGAGTGACAAGACCCTCGCACCCCTAACCCTTTAGAAAAAAAAAATCCCCAGGGGTGTTCAAACTTGACAGCTTGAAGACTTTGTGGACTTCAACTCCCAGAATTCCTCCTCTCGCTCTTCCTCTGGATGATGGGCGGACGGGGCGGGGGGGAGGGAGCTGAAACCGGTTCTAAATGGCACTGTAGATTTGTGGAACCTCTTCTATAGAAGAAGTTGGAACTGGCAGGAACCCAGCCCTGAGTTTGGATCGGACAGTTCTCTGCTGGAAATTCTCCGCCGCCTTCTCCTCTTTGTTTTGAGGGCAACCAAATCAAGCTGGATTCCTGAAGGGAACTTGGATTGGTTCCAGTTCTCTTCCAGTTCTCTTCCTTCTCCTCCACCCAGGAGCTTCTCCCGGGGATTAAAAAGAGACTCCTGGACGCCAGATGCAATTGCTGGCATCTGGTGGTCTCCGGAGCATCTTCCCAGCCAGGAAAGGACCCCATTCCTCCAATGTTCGACCTAGATGGGGCAACCTGGGCTTTAATTGGCAGGCGAATCAATCGGTGGGCGAAAAAACGCCCCTTCCCAGCATTGGAAGCCGATTGTGGGAAGGGAGACCTGTGGGCTCAGACGGCCTCCTCCTCCTCCGAATGTTTTTCTTTTGTTCTCCCTTTTTGCTTGTTTTCCTTTCGGGCTTGTTCCAAAGAATAACAGGCGACCGCATGCTTGGAAGGTCGGGAAGGGAGCTGCAGTTGGACGGAGGCTCACCGCAGTGACATTTATGGCCCTTTCAAGCGGGTCCAAGCAGAGAGAGCGTGTGTGTGTGTGTGCGCGTAATAGGCAACAGGAGAGGGAATGCGGACACATGCTGCTAATCAGCAGTGTCACAACAAAGGTGTGTGTGTGTGCCTGGGTGGAAGTCTCTGTCTGCTCTTTCTGGAAGGATGGAGATGTTTGGTGGGATAAGGATGTCTTCCCTAAATAGACTGCCTGAGATAGAAATCCCTTTGTCTCTCCTCTCCCTCCTCCTCTTCCTCTCCCTCTCCTCTCCCTCTCCTTTTTCCTCTCCTCCTCTCCCTCCTTCTCCTCTCCTCTCCCTATCCTCTTCCTCTCCTTTAATCACCCTCTCTCCCGCCTCTCCTCTTCCCTCTCCTTTATCCTCTTCCTCTCCTTCCTTCTCCTCTCCTCTCCCTCTCCTTTTTCCTCTCCTCTCTCCCTCCTCCCTTCTCCTCTCCTCTCCTCTCCTTTTCCTCTTCTCCTCTCCTTCCTTCTCCCCTCTCCCTATCCTCTTCCTCTCCTTTCCTCTCTCTCTCTCCTCTTCCTTCTCTTTTCCTCTCCTCCCTCTCCTTTCCCCTCTTCTTCTCTCCTCTCCTCTCTCCTCTCCTTTCTCTCCTCCTCTCTCCTCTTCCTCCTCTCCCTCTCCCCTCTCTCTCCCCTCTCCCTCCCTCTCCTCCTCCTTCTTCCTTTATCTTCTCCTCCTCTCCCTCCTTTTCCTCTCCTCTCCCCTCTCCTTTTTCCTCTCCTCCTTCTCCTCTCCCTCTCCTTTTTCCTCTCCTCCTCTCCCTCCCTTCTCCTCTCCTCTCCCTCTCCTCCTTTTCTCCCTTTCATCTCCCCCTCTCGCCTCTCCTCTCCCTCTCCTTTATCCTCTCCTCTCCCTCCTTCTCCTCTCCCTTTTTCTCTCCCTCTCTTCTCCCTCTCCTTTTTCTATCCTCCACTCTCTCCCTCTTCACTCCTCTCCCTCTCCTTTCCCCTCTCCTCCTCTCCCTCCTTCCTCCTCTCCTCTCCATCTCCTTTTTCCTCTATCTCGCCCTCTCTTCTCCTTTTTCTATCCTCCTCTCTCTCCTTCTTCTCACCTTCTCCTTTTTCTCTCCTTCTCCTCCTCTCCTCCGTCTCCTTTCCCCCACCCTTCTCCCTCTCCCTTTCCTCTCCCTCCCCTTCTCCCTCCCTACACTCCCTTCTCTGTGCTGGACCACCACTGACACACCCTTACATTGCTCAAGATAATAATCCCATCCCCAGAACTTTACAAACCACATCTTGTGGCTTAGCGTTGTATGAACGAGGCCCCCTTTGTAGTTTGGAGAACGAATCATGATTTATTGAGAGGCCTCTTCCCTTTGTAAGGAAACTAGGCCCTGTATCGTGGGCAGATCTTTCCCTTCCTATGTCGAAGTCCGAAAGGGAGGCATGTAGGGGTCTCTTGGGTGGAGACCTTTGCTGGCTCGGGGCCTAGTTATATGCGAGACCATCTTCTGCCCCATACATCCCTTCGTCTGATCCGCTCCCACAGAGAGGGCCTTCTCAGGGTGCCGTCGGCCGGGGCAATGCCGGTTGGTGACACCCAGGGGAAGGGCCTTCTCTGTGGCGGGCCCTGCCCTTTGGAATGACCTACCCCTGAATTACGCACCATCTCAGACCTCCGCCTCTTCTGCCAGCGTCTTAAGACGCACCTTTTCCAACAAGCTGGCCTAGCATAACTTCCCGTTTTGACCGTTTTTTGGATAGTTTTTAATTGGAGGGATTTTATACTATTTTAGCACAGGGTATGGATTTAATAGCTTTTTAAAATTTTGTACCTTTGTTTATATTTGTTATTGTTTTTTAATTTTCCTGTGTGCCGCCCTGGGTCCTTTTTGGAGAAGGTGCAGGGTATAAATTTGAATAAACTAAACTAAACTAAACTTTGGGCAGGACAAGAAGCAATGGGTGGAAACTAATCAAGGAGAGAAGCAACTTAGAACTGAGGAGGAATTTCCTGACAGTGAGAACAATTAGTCAGTGGAACAGAAGTTGCTTCCGGAAGTTGTGAATGCCCCAACACTGCAAGTCTTGAAGAAGATGTTAGATAGCCACTTGTCTGAAATGGTATAAGGTTCCTGCCCACGCAGGGGGTTGGACTAGAAGACCTACAAGGTCCCTTCCAACTCTGCTATTGTATTGTATTGTATTGTCTCCTGCTTGAGCAGGGGCTGGACTAGAAGACCTCCGAGGTCCCTTCCAGCTCTATTCTGATCAACTTGAAGGTCTTCTGCTTCAGCAGGAGGCTGGACTAGAAGACCTCGAGGTCTCTTCCAACTCCATTCTGATTGACTTGAGGGTCTCCTGCTTGAGCAGGGGACTGGACTAGAAGACCACTGAGGTCCCTTCCAACTCCATTCTGATTGACTTGAGGGTCTCCTGCTTGAGCAGGGGACTGGACTAGATGACCTCCAAGGTCCCTTTCAACTCTGCTATTGTATTGTATTGTATTGTATTGTATTGTGGGAAGGGGCACGGGGCCCCCTCTCCAGCCCAACTGACTGAGGCTGCCCTGCTTCTACCTTTCCTTTGCAGATTATCCTCAACTCCATGCACAAGTACCAGCCCAGGCTGCATATTGTCAAAGCGGACGAAAACAACGGCTTCGGCTCCAAAAACACCGCCTTTTGCACCCACGTCTTTCCCGAGACGGCCTTCATCGCGGTGACCTCCTACCAGAATCACAAGGTAAAGGGGCTGGTTTGGGAAAAAGCTTTGCCACCAACCCATCGTCTTCAGGAATTGCAGGGAGAACGTATTGAAAGGGGTCGTTTTCATTGGCGCTTGTAAAAAGGAAGAAGGCATGCATGTTTATAAATCTAGAACACACATGATATGAGTTACATCTTCCTGGCACTTCTTGCATGGAAGAACGAGTAAACCTACAGCAGCAAAATCAATGTTCTACAAATCAGTAGGGAAATATCTCAAATTCCCAGACAGTCTGTTCTTAAAATATGGAGTGTGTTTGTCGAACGAGACCGCCTAGCTGGAGTTTTTTTTTTTACTCCTCCTTTAAAAGAAGACAAGCCATGAAAAAAAAGCCAGTGGAAAATGTTGGAGTATTAAAATCTGATTTAAATATATAGAATAATAGGGTTAGAAGGGAACTTGGAGGTCTTCTAGTCCACCCCCCCCCCACTCAAGCAGGAGACCTGATACCATTCTGGATAAGTATAATATAAATATTTAAGATAATATGCATATTTATATTAGGTAAGGTAAGTTGCATAAAGTTACATATTTATAATATGTAAGACTGTTGCTTTGCATGTACAAAGGGAGCTTCTACA